>LGAG01000953.1:426244-440577 GCA_001278395.1 Lerema accius | reverse complement strand
CAGCGTGATTCAGAAATTCTCGGGCAATTTTTACAGCGCCATCTAGTAGCAGTTATGAACACTTAAATAACTGTTGGTCAAATAATCAGTATAGGTCGGAAGCTTGTAAAATATTTTTTAATGCCTGTATGGGTGGCAAAAAAATAGATGGACCTCCTGATGGTGATGTTGATTTATGTAAGGTCACAGTCGCCTATATAGGTACACAAGTAACACAAGAGGAAGAGGCACAAATCACCTATACTACACCGGCCGGCCCTGACCAAGAACTTTGCTCACATGTACTCGTATTAACCATTATCATGGACTTTATTTGCTTCTTTAATAATTCTTTATGGCTCACTACCATTTGTTGTTGTTGTAGTCATTAGTAACTGACGTTATAAAATGTTTATAGTGACATCTAGTGTCAGCAAGCGTAACTGGTATGAGCGCCATCTATCGTAATCGTTTGAATTAAATTGTGTACTTTGTATGGTTACAAACCTTTGATGGTTCACCAATCATGTGTCAAAAGCATTTGGATTTATTATTATTGTGCTGTTCTCCTCTTGTGTTACTTTTTCTAATGACTTATTTACCTTTACAAGTTTTTAATTACTTTTCTGTAGAATGGATAAACTTTGATCTTTTTTTTGTTGTATAAAAATTATATTTATAACAACACCTAGTAATACGAGTAGTAACCGTAAGATATTTATCGGGCTGTCTGTCTTATTCTTTTGAATTAAATGGTGATTCTGGATACTAATGACATCCTTACAATGGTTAGAATTAGAACAATGAGAACCAATAACTGGAAAACCATGATCATTATTGAATGTCAACATTACATAGGCAATCACATGTGTCATGAATTTTATTCCTTTAATTCTTCCTTTAATTTAATTACAATTTAATATTACTCCATAATGGTCTAATGGTGTTTTCATTTTAAAATAGCATGTTTTGCCGACCTAAGCTTTGGCACTAATCCAGGCCGACCAACATGAAATTCTTTGTTCATTGTTCTAGTTTCCATTTAATTCTTCATTTCATTTAAATCCGAGTCTATAATAGACCGCACATCGCCATGCCGCAACGTCAGGGATTCCAAAATAATGTCTCATTGTTAGTAGTGAATGACTCTGTTCTTTAAAAATTCCAAAGCATAACGGTCCTAAATCATGAATATTAAAGAAAAAAAAAAGAATTTAATGAGGAAGATAATTCAATAGGATTTAGAAATAGCCTTGAACCATCATAACGGTGCAAACAAGGTCCACGTAATATTTCAAAAGAATCCGCCAGATGGCGATTATTGGCCAACATTAATTTAATGTTCGTAACTGCTACTAGATGGCGCTGTAAAAATTGCCCGAGAATTTCTGAATCACGCTGTTGAGACTCTTCGGCGGTTGTATAAGTATTTGAAGAAATGTTACTACGGTATCGCTTCTCGGCCTTTTGGCTAAGATCAAAGTGTAGTATCTGTTCTTTTCAGCTTAATATCTGAAAGTTCCCGCACGTCGGGACCAGTATATTAAACTGATTTTTGTAAGTCGACGGGATGTTCGGGGCTCGCTCCACTCCCGTCACGGGTCGGCCCGGCATTGCAGTGCCGCCGGGATCGGCCCACATAAATACCTATAATTAAATTAGTTACAAACAAGAAATAAAATACGGAGCATTTGTTGCGATCATTCCTTCGCCGGATATCGAAGCCAAATCTATTTTACCATTATGAATCGACAGATTTTAAATTTATTTATCATTTTATTTTACCTCTAACAAGAAGTTAAAAAGGGTATTTTATAATTCTCTACTGGCATTGTCAACTCTGGGTGGATTATCAAGGCTGATGTAAGAATGTATCATTAAGTAGTTAAAAAGAATACATTGATCTTACGGGATAGAAAGCGGACAAAATCGCTTCCCGGATAAGTGGTGGTTAGTGTTGTTAGCGTCGTATATCGCCGGTTTCTATCCGACATGCTATATTTGTAGCGTAGCAAATCTGTCGCGAAAGAAAAACTAACATCTAGTAAAAATGACAGCTATATTATGTACTGTATTTTACAAGTATGTGATAGATTTCGTAAAGACAGAACAGACGATGAAGGACTCTTCGATAAAATCTGGGATAATCTTACCGAAACTTGATAATTATGACAAAATACTGCTATATAATCTGACAGGTTATTTCGAATTAATTTTTAGGGTTTCCATCCTTCCAGGTTTCCCTGGATCGATCCTAGGATAGGGTGCATCCGGGCAGAGTTTTTATAAAGCGTCCGTGGAAATCCCGATCACTGTCGTGTCGAAACATTGCGATAGTTTGTGCTTTTTCTAACCTACGAGTAATTTACGTGCGTAAAGTAAATAAGACTTTAGATTCAAACCTTGAACTACACGATCAAAGGGCATACCTAACTTTCCGAAGAAACTGTAACAAATTTGAACAACCGAATTACCTTTCTCTGTGCAAGCGATCATCGACCTAGCAATGTCATTTGTAGAAAGCACTCATGTGGTTACTGCTCATAAGTACACATAAACAAATAGGTAGGTTATAGATACCTACCTTGGTCTAAGACTCTAAAACTCCCATTGAGTACTGGACCGCAAACATTTATGCCCCTCTACATAATAATGAAGGGCACGCAAGAATTTGAGGTCTGGCGTAGTTAAGGTTTACATGGATGGAGATAAGCAAAGCAAATTTTATAACTGGGAATTGAAAACGAGAATCCTTGCTATTTGTTATTGTCTCTGCATTTCTTATTGCACTATCTAAGCATCCCGAGAACCCTACATTCATTACTAATAATATGTAAGTAATTAATTGATAAATAAACTCAGTAATTATTGAATTAATTGAAGCTTAAAGAATAAAAAAGTTACAACTTCATTAACCATTAATTTAATGACAATGATAATAAAGAACACGCGACGCAGTTTGAACTACAGCGACTAACGGTAAGCGAATAAAACTATGCAAAAGCTGCAATTATGTAAATCCTTTTCAAAATAAAATAAAACTAATTCTAATCTTAATGCATCAAATGCAGTAATTATACAGTAATTTTGGCCTTATTGCATGGATTATGGCCACCGCTGTACCGTTTTCTGAATTTTGAACACGAAAAATAACTTTAGAAAATTTTTGTTTCGGACATACAACTTTTGGCATCGATTGCACGAGTAGTAATCAGATGTCATTGTTCTAATTGTAGGCAAATATAAAAACTTATTTTATATTTGTAGAAATATTATAGAGATAGGGAAGCTAGTCTAATCAATAAATAAAGTGAATTAAATTTTTCGTGTGAAGAATTAACTCACAGAGTTTCACATTTTTATTTTATTTTATCGCTCACAGTAAACCAATGCATGGTGCGATCACTTGACAGAATTAACACCTCTGACACGACTATATCGCGAGATTCGAGAGAGCAGTGTGACTATTGAAACAAAAGCAAATTAAATGATTAATTTATAGTTCAAGTTGTCAAGTGTGAATCGACCTTATATGGTACTACTATTCCGTATGTATCTAGGAATATTTTACATTATGATCTACTAACTGAATCAATATTATGTGAAGGTAAAAATTAGCTATTTAATAATAAGTTAGTGCCTAACTAAGATACCATAATGGAAAGTAATGTGTAAGAAGACAACTAGTTAGACTTGAAGATACTCAAATAATGGATCGGGAACACTGAAGCTAGCAACTTAAACCATTCTTTCGATACATGATGAAAGAAAACGTCACGAAGCATGTTGTTCGTGGAGGATGTATAAAGTTATATTCTAAACTAGTTGTTGCCCGCGGCTTCGCTCGCGTAAAATTTTGTCTGCCGCATAAGTTTCGTGACAGATAATTTAATTTATTAGGTATATTATGTATTTTTTTACTATTGGCTTCCCGTTCAAAATAAATAATGAAATTAAAATAAAGTAAATATTAAAGGGCGGCTCCCATACAATAAACGTAATTTAAAAAAAATGTTATACTCGATCTTAGAAAACAGGTAGAAACTTGATTATTTTAGTAGATAAAAGAAGTAACTATCTTTTATTAATGATGACGACCCCGTAGCCGTAGCCTCGTGTGTTCCCGGGTTCGATTCCCGGCCGGTGCAGACATATATTTATGTCACAGATAAATGTTTGTTCTCGGGTCATAGGTGTTAGTGATGTGTTATTTGTGTTCTCTATGCCACCTGCGACACAGGGATTCCTACTGCGAAAGTAGGAGTGTGTTAGCGTATGAGTGTGATAGCGTTAATGATGATGCGGAACCCTTTATGTGCGAATCCGACTCGCACTTGGCCGGTTTTATATATTCTTCGCCTGTATAGTGTGTTTATAAAAAGTACCCCTATGTCTTTTCCCAGGACGGAGATTATCCATATGGGATAAATGAGAATTTGCCAAAAATACATAGAGAACACAATTATTAAAGACCAAAATGCATCATATTGTAGCCTGCGCCGCGCCGTGCGTCCGCCCGGGCCGCGCTTTTGAAACGCTCTAATGCTGCATTCAAGTCAAACTTATTATCGTGATAACTTTTAAACTGTTCGGCCAAATTACTTACTGTAAAAGACAAAGTTTATCTACATTAAATACTAAAAGTGACTAACGTATTGGTTTTGATAAGAGTGTGAAATTTATATACCAAAATGTGGATTGTAAAATAGAATCCAATTTAATTAAATTTATGGTTCATATTTTTGGTCATAGTGGCTTCCACATAAAAGGTAGACATATACTGTCGCGGACATTTTGTTAGATCATTTAAAGCGGAATAATTCTTCCATACATATTTTTTTGATACCTTGAACCGTTTTCGCAGCGCACGCAAGGGAAGCCCTCAAAGATGAATAATTTTCCCCGTTTTATCCACATTCTCCATTATTTCTTCGCTCCTGTGAGTTGCAGCGTGATGTTATATAGCCTATAAGTTTCCTCGATAAATGGACTATCTTACACTAAAAGAATTTTTCAAATCGGTCCAGTAGTTCCTGAGATTAGCGCGTTCAAACAAACAAACAAACAAACAAACAAACAAACAAACTCTTCAGCTTTATAATATTAGTATAGATGAAGGGATGGACCGGATGGACACACTGCGGATATAGCAGCGGTCGATAATAGAAGGGGGATGGGGGAATCAATTTATGTAGTTTCTGAGCACAAAAGATTATTTTACTCACAAGAAGCAGAGGAGGAGTATGTTGTTAACAACATAATTTTTGAAATACCGTTAACGTAACATTCGAATGATCGATAATATGGAGAGTTACTATCTGATTACCAGGTTAAATAAAATTTTGAGTTCTAGTAGACGTACTTATTCCGCGTCAACCTACCAGGAATGCATAATCGATTGCGACCTAGTCGAGTAATGTGAAAGTAGTTCTCATAAAACGGAGGGAGCTTCATGACAATACAACACGCCTTGATTCTGCTAATTTACAATTAATGCTTAAACGAATCTCATTTGTGTCTCGACTAATTATCATGGTGAAGTAAAATAGCGTAAAAAAACCTGCACATCTAAGAGATTTCCATAAAGTTATCAAAAGATGTGTGAAGTCTGCCAATCGGCACTTGACCATCATGGTGGATTATGGCCTGTACCCACATTGTGAGAGGAGACCAAACCACCGCAGTAAAACAGTTACGGGTTTTGATGATGATAACAATCATAACGGTGGGAGATTAGGTAATTTAGCAGAATCGGGGTCCTGATTCTTCGATGTATTTCCGATAAAATCGCACACATAACGGATGAAACGGCAGCTGTCGAAGAATTTAGTCTTGCTCTTAGCGATAATGATCTAATCACACAGCATCATGCCGAAAAAGATTCCGTAATTGACCATTATGCCATTCAAATTGAATTGATAAGTCAGACAGTTAGACTATAATCTAAGCAAAGTAGATGAATTTCGTTATTTTTATTTTAGATATAAAAAGTTGTCATAGTTTTATCTTTGAGTTGAATCGCTAGTCAAATAAGCTTCGTAAGAGTGACTAACAAATACTGGACCATATTTTGTCGTGAGGTTCATAATTAAATTAAAGAACTACTAATGCTGATTGCAGGTGGAGTTTATAATTTAATTTCTTTAAACGCCCAAAGGTTTAATTATTGATTTTCTACTCTTTAAACTAATCTAAATTTCGTTATATTCTGCCCCTTTTTGGCTCTTTAAATGATGGATTTCCAAAAGTATTTTTGTAGTACTCTCTAACACTATATTTAACCGCTAATTAAGTAGATGACAACTTGTCACACACAAAGGTGAAGGATACAGCATTGTTCACTGATACGTCGTTTTTGAGTGCTTCAGTCTAATCTAAACCTTCTTCTAAATATAATTAATCCATATTAATCACTTACCATTCCGAATCATTTGTCGTTCCTCCCGGAGATCTGGATCGACGCTGGAATCCATCCACGGCTGTATTTTTCATCCACTATGTTAACACCACTTAAAAATACACTTTAACCACATTCTACTAATGTTCACTATCACTTTACACATTAACAGTACTTTTTACCTTCATTCCTGAACTTCCTGTTACAAAATTTCATCATCAGCATTTCTTATTATTTCTTCTTAGCGTGTCGCCATGTTTCATCTGCATTGTCATCAGTATCAAAAATGTTACAATTTAAATTAGTCTGTAAGACATTATGACTTTCTGATCTTAATTATTGAGGGTGCGACAATTTTTATTGTCTCTAATTCGTCGTCTAGCGTATCTCCAACGTCAGCTCCCAGAAAGTGTATTTTATTCCACATTTTTACTTTCATTTACATCGTAATACAATAGTAATAGAGCTTGTAAGATTGTAATGTCCACTTTCAATTTCTGACGTTCAATATCAATTGAATTAACCGTGTTATCAGCCTTGTCTTATTGTTCATCGATTACGCAAACAGTGTTTGTAGCTATTATAGCTCTTTCACTTAAAACAACGGCTCGAACACCTTGTTTGTTCCTGTTATTCGGTACTTTAGTAATCTTTACGATCTTAATGAAGTCTTGAGTTACAGAGAGTGAATGGCAAAAAGCTTTAGAAACTCCATGATTTGTTCCCGCAATTGGTTGGTTTTTCTTAACGACCGCCAGCGCTGTATGTGGGCTGTAATAAAAGAATTATATGTCATCATACGGTTTCACTTTCCTGCATTGGAGTTAAGAACCTGATGTGACGAAAGGAAAAACTAAAGGTGATTTGATTTCTAGAGACGTAATGTTATGGCAGATTGTATAATGGTTGTTTCTTGCATCTGAGTGCGCTTTTTTTTTGTTACGTTATGTTGCAATCATTATCGGTTCGATATCAGGAATTAATGTTGCATTTAAACGTACATTGATACCTACTATTACTTTTAATACAACTTTTTTGTCAATTAAATGAAATGAGTTCGTACGATCGAGTTGCAAAAAGGCTTCGTACTTTTTGATTTGGTTCGGAGGCTTTCTGCTCGAATCGTTTACTTTTGAAATGTTTATATATTTTAGCTTTGCGTCGTTAAACAAGGTCCTTATTACTTAATCTAAAACTGATTATAAGTGGATACACTCCTGGCTAACAACTATTCTCCGACTAAAATTGACCATAAATATAAGTAATCTAATTAATCTAGTTAATGAATTCCCTTTTATTTAATTTTTAGAAACAAGTCGCTCTATATCTTTAATGTTTTTCATATTGGTTATTTTATGATAAGTTACGATTTATAAAGCCTAAGTAAAATAAAGTAACTATTGTGTTTTATAGTTGTGTTCTTATTCAGAGGATAGTAGGTTTTGTCAGTGATCATTCCAGCTCTTTCCATTTCACTTTGTTTAAGCTACATCATTATTTTTTCATATTAATAAAAATTGTCGTATGTATACAAATTCCGTAAGCATCGGGGACAGTAAACGCACGACTGCATCTAATTCGGGTCAGCAGTAATCACGAAGACTATGTGCTGGAACTCACGACTTTTACAATGTCTTTACACTTAATTCTTATGTTAAATCTTTTGTTAATGATAGTTTGAGAACCGTAGATGTTTACGTTGATAGAGGTTAAGGAGGCGTTTTGAGGGTTTTGATTGTTGAATAGATTTGTGAAGGGTAGTATCAGAAGCATGAAAGAGATCGTAACGACATAAATTAAAAGTGAAAAGAGACGTTACAAAAACTAGTAATCTTTACAGAAAAGCAAAAAACTCGACTGCATAAAATTGGGGGAAGATTTTAACAAAATAACAGTCTACGTCACTTTGATAATTGAGACGAATCTAATGACACCCTATAAGATTAAATCTGCTGTTTAGGGTGAATAGAATTATTAATGAAAATGTATTACAACAGCGTGTTTAAGAAATGGAAATAAATGCATAAGCTCGAAAATACCGTACTGATGTAATCGGGTAAAAATTGTCTGAAACGCGTTTTATACAACCACAAAGTTAACAACAAATTATTACAGGATACAAAGTAATTGATGCAGAAATACGCGCTTTGTTACGCGTAGAAAGTAACATACGAGTATGAAATGTGAAATACAGACTGACAAATTGACTTTGAACATACATACGACCGGAAACAGTCGTTAATCGGTTTCCTTTGTTACGATATCGGATGTAATTCGTAAGATTCATTAAATTAATCGTTAATTATTCAATTAAATTCACTATTAAAATTTCACTTAAATTAAAATGGTGGTTGCGATTGATTTTACGACGATAGTAAAAAAGAAAGGTTACTGCCAATTACAGCGGCACTTGAGCGGAAAGATCGTGGAGTAAATGTTTATTTAATTATGTTACAGATAGCTCAGTGGATTGAAAGACAGGGTGTGTCTTTTGTAGACTAATGTTCGAACCTGCAATTTTTGGATGGATAGCGTCGACACCGTGTGGTTTTAGTGGGTTCGAGTTCCACATACCTGTATGGATGAGACGAGGGTCTTTCCAATCGAAAAAAAGACAAAAAAAAACCTATTTTATTTTTTACCTGATTGTTGTTAAATATGTTTTACAGTGTCAACCACTGAAATATCTATTTATTTAGGTGGACACTTAAGAAATCCTTAGAATTGGGATTCATTTTTAGTTAATGCATAACTGAAATGACCAAAATGAATGACTATAAAATTAATTCCTATAATGTTATACTGTTATTGATATTGTAAAATTTTGTCGTTCGTTATGCGATGTTAGTTCCTATTATAAAATAAAAAAATTAAATTTGAATTACCTATAAAGAAAAAAAAATCGAAAGTGTAAAGAGAACCATCATGTTCTATCATGTATTTTAATGAGAAAGTTATAAATAGATGTGGTTACATATTCTTAGATGTAATTGTGAATTGTTATCGGATGAATTGAAAATTCATAATTATAGGTGTATAGCAATTTTACGTTACGATGAGGATACTAACAAGTGAATCTTCAATGAATATCCATGTAATTATTTTAATAATTTAAGTGTAGTTACGAGTTATTATTACACTGCTATAATGGGTACAATTTTTACCAGTATGTATGTAGTTATTCTAATCCCTTCAAAAGTAAGCTATTCAGTATTAGTAAGGTACTTTGACAGAAGAGAAAATAAAAATGTAGGTTATTTTCTCTTCTGTAGTAATGTAGGATTTTTTTTATAACTTCAAAAATTAAAATCTGGCTACTGAAAAATAATGTTCTATAAATTACAAAACTCAAGTAAAGTTAACAATATTATGTATTTAGAAATGTGTTAATGAATCCCATTTAACATTCAACATGGCATCATTACAATACTTTTAGTACCTGACTTTATGGCTCCTAGGGGGCGCCATCTTTAATTAAATGTGACGTCACTATAGCCAATGAACAAATAAGACGTTCCCAATGATACCTCATTTATTAAATTATGTTAAGTAGTTCAGAAATTAAAGGGTACCTACATACATACATACATTAATATTTAATTAACTCGTTACATGGTCACAAGATCACAGATGTATTGTTTGTGAGTACAGAAATGGAACGCAAGGTTCGGTTGCTGCAGGTTAAGGCAACCTGTTAACCTAGTCACAGTAATGACTGTAACCAACGATACTTTAACATCGATAACTTTGAGCAAGAAACGGTTACAAGAAAACCTATCAATGTAATGATCTATAAAGGTGCCTTTACAAAAAAAGACCTTATTACATGATGATACGGTTTAAAATTAAATGTGTTCGTCTATAAGATTATCCCATTTCTTTTAATAAACTAGCCCTTACCTTTCTAGTTTGCCTCAGTTTATTTTTATAAACGGAAGTAGGAAAATGAAATGTGCTTAGTTTTGTTGGTCGTAAGGAATTCGAAAAAATCAGGTTAGTTAGTTGGCTTTTTGTATAACCCATCATAAATAAAAAAACGCATAAACTTATTACTGGTAAAAATAGCGCTTCAAATTCAAATTCCATTTAAATTTTTCACAAAGACCTAGAAAATTTTCATTTGAATTTCAATCTCACTGAGAATCGAACCTAGGACCCGTTTAACGGCAGTCCGAAACAACCATTGCGCCACAAGGGGTCAATAGAAATTAACTTCCGTGTGTGAATAAAATTTATATCCGGTCTATCTTGTATTGACAGTTATATCACGTAGGGACCAGGGGACTTTTGATTCGACTTTCACTATCGAGGTGCTAAATAATTCTCATCATGAACTCGCATTTAACAGTAGAAAGGAAAAGGATTCGCATTTCTTACTGTTTAGTAAATTCGCAATATTTAAATTACACTATTATCCCAATTGGGTTCAGATAGCACGTCGTAGTTGAAATACTAAAGAAATGGCTTGAAAAATAATGGTCTTAAAAATATTTATGCATGATAGAATTAGTGGTGTGTGGTCAAATTTTGTAACATTACTGATTACGTCAAATAATAGATTATAGACTCGTTTGATATCTTTGGCTGGCAGATGTCAGTGAATCTCAGTCAAGTGAGTCAGTGAATAGTGTGCATTTTGTTCCATATCCCTTATGTATTGGCATAGTATATTGTATGTACTACACATATTATTCGTTAAACATATATTATTATAACATAATCTATAAATATATTACTAGATATGGTGACAGTTGTCTTCTATATTTCCAATTACAATGTGGGTACTCTCAAGTTAACATAGACGTGAAAACATAGTTTATCATAACAAAGTGAGCCTTGTAATATTAGCTGAGACATACAGAGGTACACAATATTTATGATACCATTGTAGTCCTTAGAAAGTTCTCGATAAGTGGGTTAGCGGGGTCTATGGGATCAAGGTGGAAGTCGGAACAGCTATAAACAAGCTTGAATTGCAAATTCCATTCGATGTAAATTCTCCGCTTGTTAGTCAAAGTCGTGATAGGAAATACGAGATAGAACATTTACTTAGGGGTGTTTGAATACAAATTGTATTAAATAAAAAAAAATATTTTTATAATAATATGTACATATAATTGTGCATGTTCTCTTAATCTCTCTACGTTCCACACACAAACACCCACATCACATCACATGGAGCCACGCCTTCATACATACACGGTCAGCAATTTACGTAATATATAATTTTTTATTGCATTTTGTGTATAACAACTAATTACCTCCATAGCCTATTCATCCCTTGTATCCTTTGTATCGTTAAATACAAACAGGTAGCAGCTATAGTGTACAAACGTACACCGATCTAGCGATATCGATGGATATCGATCGTATATTAGCTTGACACACAATCATATCAGTGTGATTAATGACAACTTTTACACGTACACTTTTAATACGACATTAAAGAAATGTCATATACCTACTTAATTGATGCATGGGTTTCTTGCGTGCAATCATTGCCAGCGCTTCCCAAACTATGTGCTGCTTACATATGGGCCGTAATACTAACAAGAGAATTTAGAGTGGTCCCTGAATAGAATGCCACTTCGACGTGGCCGAATGTCACAACCAGATTAATTTTTCAACTATCCATAAATTGATACATGAAGCGTTCAACTTTCGACGTACGAGGTTGATATTTGGCAAAGTTAAAATTTACAAGGAGAAAAATTGCAGACAGTAAAATTACGAATGCACTTACTTTTAAAACTAAAACAAAACAGACACCACCATGCGTTTAATACACACCCATAACGTCAGACGGAAGGCTCTGTTAAAAGGTAGTTGACCTTGACATGAGACAACTAGAAATATCAGACATGTCTATAGTTTTCCATAACTAATTATTGTCGTATAGTACCATAGTGCGCATCAACCGTTTGCAACAAAACCTATCACAATTCTGGTAAAAAGTCGGCCCTACCAAAAGCAACTGGCAGACAAATATAATGTTTATAAAAAGCTGTCACGGTCAAAAGAAAGTTGTAAATAAACCATCTGTTGCGGTTTAAAGTCACGTCTTCATAGTGCCTGTAAATGTAAATAAATAGACTGATGTGTAAATTCTAAAGCACCTTCTTACTTTGGAGAGCACGTTAAGCCAACACATCGGTCCAGTTCTACAGACGATAAGCCATGTCGAAAGAATAAGGCAGTACTAAACAGACACACACACGCACCCCAACACACACAAATTGTCGCACACTTGTGTCCTCAGTCACACACAGTCCTTTAAGAGACATCAATACAAACTATCACATTAAACTTTAAACTCAGCATTATAATCTCATGACCCTATCGTCATGGTATGGCGCAAATTAAAGTGTTTCATTCACAGAGATAGTATCTTGTAATTAACGCATTTTATTTGCACTGGCAATGAGAAGTTGTATTAAGGGAATGAGAAATAAAGGAGATAAGTAAGGGGATGATTATCTCCACCCCGACCGGAAAATAAGACGACCTGTATGACACTCTTCACCATACCGGCCGACGTTCAAATAAAATAGGCTCAATTCATAAGAAAGGTAATTAGGATTATAAGTTTAAATAGCATTTCTCTCATTTTATTCTGGACAATATTTTCGTTCCTTTTATAGTACGGAAACAGTCAACATATTTTTGCCATTGGCAAAATATTATTTTTAAGCCCATATTCCGATCGTTCCTTAGCTTCTGTGTTGTTAACTACGGAACCTCTTTAACAATAGTCCATGGCGTCACGGTGCTGTGGCCGCGCAAAATAAACGTCTCAACACTGTATCTAGATGGGTGCGATCGAGACCTGCGCCCGCGCCGCCATACTGCGCCGACCCGGTTTACATTAACCTCTGCTCGAGTTTGTGAGATCATAACACTTACAGAATGGTAGTAAAAAACCCTGAATTAACTTAAGGAAGAAATTGACTTCAACTAAATTATCTCTCACGAAAGAGATAATTTTTACTTAACTTGTCAAAATTCACGTATTCACTAAAAATATCGAAATTGATCTTCATTTTCACAAAGTAGAAATTATCGCTGGCGAAAACGCACTTTTGGGCCCTAGAAGAAATAGGGTAACATTAATGCAAACATTAATTAGCTCATGTGGACTCCTACAATGAAGGTGACCCAGCTCTAAAGAAATGAAAATACATGAATACACTACTAAAACATTACAATCCTGGCGTAGTCGAGTAAAAATGTTTGTGCACATTTTTATTCATTGATACATTTCACCTTTGATACATTGGGAATGTGTACAGAATTTAATGGATTCAAACCATAATAATATCATTGGTCGATAGTTATCTTATCACTAGTAATTGTTTAAGATAATTCTATGGAAGTCGTTCAGAAATGTGCAGAGGAACAATACATTATAATTGGTAATGAAGGGTCACCATCACATCTGGAGAGCTAAGCACTCAAAAATATATTAAACGTTCATTGGATAATCCGGATAGCGCAAAGGCTAACATCCCTAACCGTGATATAATTGGTCTTAGGTTTGATTATTCAATTTTCAATTTTTTGGTTCGTCTTTTATCGATGTGTTATCTCTGGTTTATTATCATTATGTGTAAATAAACCGACAATATGCAAGGAGTATACTCCGATCTGTATATTTAAAGGTTTTCCTAGGATTAGCTAGAACTAGCTAGAACATATATTCACACTATTCGTGTATTAAGAGATGTCTCCAAATAAATCTACAACCATTTTTCGGAATACTAAAAATATCTAATTTAAGAATTAATTACTTACTTGGCATCTACTATGATAGAATAAGATTTTAAATAAAAACTTACTTATTTAAATTTTAATACTAGCAAAAAAAAACATAATTTAATAATTAAAATTACTTACATTTGACTCGCGTAAATCACAAAATCATTACACAGCACTAACACACAAATGAAAAATTTAGATT
>LGAG01000953.1:400356-411476 GCA_001278395.1 Lerema accius | reverse complement strand
CCCGAGTAAAGCCGGGGCAGGTCGCTAGTACTCTTCGACTAGCAGTCACCCGCGGCTCCACCCGCGTAATTTTACCGTTTTCGCAATATTTCTTATTGCTGCTCCTCTTCTATTCGTCTTAGCGAGATGTTTATGTAGCCTTAAGCCTTCCTCGATAAACGAAC
Source organism: Lerema accius (assembly GCA_001278395.1). Lineage (NCBI taxonomy): Eukaryota > Metazoa > Arthropoda > Insecta > Lepidoptera > Hesperiidae > Lerema > Lerema accius. The sequence goes on along the minus strand of LGAG01000953.1, from coordinate 411,312 downwards.
TATCGTACGCTAAAAGACTTTTTCAAATCTATCTACTAGTTTCTGAGATTACCGCGTCCAAACAAACTTCAGTTTTATATTATTAGTATAGATAATTCAAGCACGTCGATGACATTTGCTCATGTGTATTAGATATCACTATTAGATTTAGTGCACAAATAGGAAGACATTGAATTTGCAATCCGCTACAGGCGGACGGACCAATTAGCTATACGCAGCACGGTACGCAACTCATTCATGCGCGAGCTTGTTAGATGTTCGTCTGGGGTAGGGGGAGTTTCGGTAATGCGATTTTACGATTTTTTCTTCCGACTTTGCCATTATTGTAACGACGCGAATTTCTTTTTTATTGAACAATGAGATAAGAGACGGGTTATAAAGTAAATTAAATATCTTATAAATAACTCAACGTACTCCTAGTAGGTAGTAGGATTCTGTGTCGTGGGTGCTATAGACAACACAAATAGATAAAGGACACACCTAAACTGAGAAAACAAATTGAAATTCTTCACTAAAATTTTCAGAATCGCTGGAAATCGAATCCAGGACTAGTTACGCGGCAATCTGACATAGTAACCATTGCGCCGCACAGGTTCTCAAATGCTATGCATAATTACTTGACTATCAATAGTTTGAGAAGTCTGGCAAGTCTGTCAGGTCGTCCCCATCATTCTTCTCACAATACGAGGAGTACCTAGTAGTAAACAGATAGACAGGTAGACTTCGCTTTCCATAAGCCAGTGCGATTTAAAATAAGCTTAGTAGGTGTGAGCACAGTATATAATTTTACCCCTGAAAAAAGCTGTATTACTCTAAACCGAGACGAATCCAATGACAATAATACCGTATGAGGTCATGTTAAAATCCGTCCAGCCCTTTAAAGACACACTACATAATTACACACTCCCGAAAAACATTAATTTGCCTTACGCAGACGGGTAAAAAGTAGTCGCAAGTCTAGCTAGTAAAACTCCACATTAAGAAGCTAGGCCACCTGGAGGGGGAATGCCAGACGTGAGCTATCGATTATTCGAGAGCGAATACAGAACTCGTTCGAGACCCCTGAACTACGTTTCCTTCTACACTTTAAAAATAACGCACCTTATTTCTAAGACATAGAGTTCAAATTCCACTAGCATTTGGAGCACATCACTCAAGCTCATCGGTCTTCTCACAACTGCACTTAAATTTGAAATATATCCATCGCAGATAAGGTTCACTTTCGATTGTAGTTTTATGTGGAATTTTCGAACTCTGTGCCACCTGACAACACGGTCTAAATTGCTGTATCCAGTGACGAATATCATTCAAATTCATTTGTCTTATAAATTTAAACTAATTTGAATTCTATGTTATAGGCATAAAGTTTATATTGTTCGTGATCGTGGCAACGGCGAAAATATTCCAATCAAGTATCCGATGCATTTCGGTTGCGGTTTTTCATCCACTATAGGAGCGGAAAAACCTTGTTAGTCTTTGGGAAAAGCGGAATTTTCGTGGATATAATGATAATCTAAAGAGGTGTAATGTAATGCCCAAAGAAGACACCGTATTTGGTTATACGCTGTCGTTCAATGGGTCCTGAATTTGACTTTTGATAAGGTAGAAAATTCAATGATAAAAAATAATTTTATGTATCCATTGTCTTAATACATTGTTCGTCGCAACCATGACACAGGGAATAAAACATAAGTGTAAGGGTTTGAGTGTGAACTTTTTTTTGATTAAAAGTTTCCCTAATGGGTTCATTTGGAAAGTCTGTTGGACTATGGCATGTACTCCTCACGTTGTGAAAGGAGACCTAAGCCCAGCTGTGGGACAGTTATGGCTTGATGATGATGATGATGATGAAGCCCTACAACCGAGCAGCTGGTGTCTTTATCCTCTTCAACACCCTAACCCTTATAATATATCAGTAGTTATTGTAAACAGGTCATTAACCTAATACAACGATGTCTAAAAATGTCAAGAACTCAAACATCTTAATATTTTCAATACCTTCCAGTATAAATTCTAACAGCGACCAACAGTCAAATAACAAACGTAATTTTGCAAGCCATAAAAGACACAATAACAAAATATAACAATAACAAAATATAACAATAAACAGGTATAACAATAAACACGTTTCAGGCATAATCCTTACTGCTACCATCAACGGCAGATGTTTCGGAAAATTGTGGCAGGTGATATAAAAAATTGTTTATTCCACGAGAAATAAAATTGTTATTGTTCACATTATTGAAGTGTCTGTTTGTTCGGAACGTGATAATGAGGGTTAGGGAAATATATTTTGTGTTAATCCTATATTTTCTTATAGAAATAATCGGCAAATGTAGATACAGACAAACAATAGAAAAAAATATTTACCTACCTATGCTATCTTGTTCTATAATATCCCTTCCAGTCCTATCTTATCCCATCTCATCGTCTATCAAGAAGAATTCGTTTTCGGCCATAGCTGCTGACTCAAACAGGAAAGCAAATTTAAAGTAGGTTTTTAATAATAGGGATTAACATTTAAGTTAATAGTGGAAACAAACATTAATTACTAACATCTATTTTAAATACAATTTGAAGCCAGGTAAAGTCATGTACTATACCTAGTGTTGGGTAAAACTGGGAATAAGAGTATATGGGGTTATAAAACTCCTTCGTGGCAAATAGGCCGTAAACAATGGGGAAGCTAAGCTTATGGTCATAGCAGTTCATGGGTTTTGTGCCTACAGGAGTCATGGTTTAAGATTCAATTTCAAATAATGGACCAAGAAAATTTAGTCATAGTACTTTTGAATAATTTGTTAAAAATAAATGGTAATTTCTAGCAAATTAATTTGAGATTTGAAACGTAATAATGAAAGGACTCAACTGGGTTATTTCTTTCCTTAGAGTAAGAAAGGGACGGCAAATACCTATCGCAAACACGATAAAGACGCAAGCAATGTAGCGCGAAATAATTTAATCGGACGTAACATCATACTTAGTTTAATATAAATGTTACCTGACTGACGGACACGCTACAGCCTAAACGGGAAGACCTTTAAGCATGAAACTTGGCACAAAGGTTCCTTATAAAGCGTAGGGGAGCACTAAGAACGGATTTTTGGAAATTCACACTTTTATGGGGTAAAATAGGGGATAAAAGTTTGTATGAAAATTAACCAAATTTACTTTCCGCAAGCAAAGCTGCAGGCAACAGCTCGTTAGTATAAATAAAAATATAATTCCATGAAACTCTCCAACCTGATATTACCTTTCTGTAAATTACCCACTCTCTGTCTCGCCCCTATACTCTAGGAGCTACCCCAGGATCTACCGGCTTAAGAGGGTAGTTTTACAACGCACGAGGGAAAACTTTACGTGTTAGGGAGAGTTCCCTTTTTGAGGGTAGAGTCATGATGGCCACTGAGTCGGGAAAGAGTTTAATTGGTTTCTCTATTGTGAGATCACAGAACGTGTAATTGGTAAAGGACTATGTGTGAGGTATTAGCAAGATCTGGTACTGTAGGGGGTAATTGTTCTTTATTGGCATATAATGCAAATGTCTGTGAAAGGATACCATTAATTACCAGTAGGTGTTTATTAGCTTAAACCCATTACTGAACAAGGGTCTCTCCTCATAACTGAGGAGGCCTAAGACCTCCGACAAGGCTTAACGACTGTCAACTATCTATAAACGAGAACCAACGCTACCAAAGTCCTACCAAATAAAAGATACAACATTCATATTCAAACTGAAATCTTTAGTCGCATTTAAACAGCAGCAGAACCTTTTCATTTTAATTGTCTCAGAGTTCCATTGGAATGCTAAAAGGTTAGTCATAAAAGAAAATTAGAGTACAGCGAAGTCGGAATCTAAAGAAGGGATAAAACACGGCTCATTTAAACTAGAACATTTATCCCTAGTTGCAGTCATCGGGTCCAGACGGTTTCTGAGTAAATAAAAAAGGGATAAAACGCTAAATAACTTGAGCACTTTTCTCCGGAGAGATTTCTTTTAATCTTGGGCCAGAGTTGTTCTAAATTGCCAACATCAATCTACCTACGCTTTCTTTTCTCCTATGCTTTATCTTTTTAGGGTTCTGTGAAAACCTTTCGTCAGACTAGGTATTCTATCGGTATGTCAGGTCTAGGCAGCATTTTGCTTTGTAGGGATGATCGAACTCTGTTGTAAAGGTGATGTGAAAGTTAAAAAAAAATAGTTTAAGAATTGATTTAAGTTTTTAGGCGTTCAAGTCTTCAAACAGTTCGTAGATTTTTGGCATTATTTTTTGCGCTTAAATTCTAAGAATTTTATTTCCAATATTTTTTACTAGATGGCACTGTGCAAAGGCGTAAAGTCAAACTATGGAGGTTGAAAATGAGTGAGAATTTTATTTAAGTACATAACCGTGCTGCGATTGAATTTCAACCGTACTTTAGGTTAAGCAAGCTACTTCAAACTCGTTCGATATCTCTGACTATCAAACGTCAATGTCATTATTACTGTCTGTCATCGAGGAACTCCGTTTGACATGTGTATATGTCCTGTATATATACATATATATTACATTCACGTATTAACATATACATATGAATTATTATAATTTTGTACGAAACCTCATACCAAAAATCCAACTCGCGCTTAACCGTATCCTTTTCTTTGGACTGCGGCGACTGTTATTGTAATAAATACTTATATAAGCTATAGTTCCGTTATATTTCCGTCCCCAGAGGGCACCACTTTATTGCCAGCAGTAGTTTTTGTTTACGACTAAAGGAGACAACTTAATACGGAATAAAATGTAGCACTGCTGCGTACGAAACTGTATTTTCAAGTTATTTCATGTATTTATAGTTTTATTACTGTAGCTTTTTATTGAAGGTATTGTATTACTCCATTTCTTAATGAATAGACGTCGCACAGCGCCCGCGGCTTCGCCCGCAGCGGAGTAATTTAAAAAAAAAGTGATTAATCCCAAGGGAACCTATAATCGGGATAAAATGTATCCTATGTCCTATTCCTGGATGCAACCTATCTGTGTACCAAGTTTCAGCTTAATCCGTTCAACAGTTAGAGCGTGAAGGAGGGACAAACATCCAAACATTTTAAAAACTTGCACATTTATATTTTTAGGATTAATAGGATTGGGACCACAGGACGTATCTCATTTTATTCTGAAGGTATATAAAAAATATTGTAGCCTATGTCCTTCTTACAATGGAGAAGAATCCAATGACACATCAATTCAACATGTGATGTTGAAATCCGATAAACAGTTTGGACACAGACCATTAAATATATAGACGAAGTCTTCGGAACATAGAAGCGTAGTAGGGAAAACATAACGTTAACAACAAATGATAACGTTTCCCGGTACATTTCTCGGCAGACCGTGCTCGGTGATACGAGTATAACGTCAGATCGAAAAAAAAGAAATAAATTTAAAAAAGACCTCAATTTATGTTCTGAACACTGAGTCTATTATATTTTTTGTTCTGAGGGTTGTAGAGCGTACCAAAGAAATTCACACATACATAGATACGCTTGAAAAACATTTCCCTCCTCCTAACGTAGTCGGGTAAAAATACCAAAACAAAAACACAACACTTTTCATTACAGAAATTAATATTTAGTTCCACGGGCATGACAGCGTTCATTACGTAATTCAGAACGAAGTTATTACAATTAAAATTAAATTTCTCGTTGAACTTTGTCTCAGAGGGAGTTTAATTGAATCGAGAAGGAAGGTGACAAAAATTCATATTAACAACGCCGGGAAAATTCGGCACGGTTGTATGGAAAATTGTTGCGGCTTTACACTGTTTGTATGACGACCAATATTTATTTATACTAATGACTTACCTTATCCTTATAAACGTTTAGTAACATATCAAGAAGAGTAATGTGTATGCATGTCTGTCCATTTTTTGGCAGGCTCTACAGTCTTACCCGCTTGACGGATTCGTCTCCACTGTGAAAAGGACATAAGCTATAATTTTGTTTTTGTAATAAAGATTAGGTTGGCTCGATTGCCATGTCCAGGAGTATTACAGTTGTATTAATAATACATTCTGTTATCACCAGAATTGGCTCTAATTTAGGTAGTTAACTACCTATTAGTGGTAATTGATACCTTAACCAGATATCAATTAATATTAAGAGGACTGCTAAATTATGTAACTGTCGAGTAATACTCTTAAATATAATACAGAAAAAGATTTTACAACACTCAGTAACGTCTCAGTTTTGAGTGAATTACGACCGACGGAGTCTTATTTTTGCCCATTTTCTACTTTATAAAAGGTGTTTTTTAAAATGCTATGCATTTCCTACACGTCGTGGGTGCCTTGGACAACATAGTCATCCAGATTGAGAATAGAAATTTAAATACCTAATATTTTAATGTAGTTTGCCCTCTAAAGTAAAAATATTGGTTTTACGCTTATTTACGTCAATCAGCATGTGTTACGTAAACGTCTATTTTAGGCGCATCTTAAGTCTTTTGAAAACCTTAAAACGCTCTATAGTAAAATTGCGGTATGTGGGTTATGACTTTATACATATGGTGGCATAATATCTGTCAAGACAAGGCAAATATGGGTCCGGCATCCGGCATCCAGTAACCGGCATCCGACAACCGGCCGTTTGATCGTAAGAATAATCGAGTGATATGGAAATCATCTTTTATTGCTTCGTATAAGAGTCCTCATTTTTTTATGGAGAGAGAATATCATGCACTTTGCGGGGAATATTATGAAACGGAAATATGATTATCTAGTTTACGCGTTGTACACAAGATTGAAATAGGAATATGTTAGTGAATTAATTAGTAATTATAAAAACGTGACTAATCAATATTGATATTCATTTTCAAGAGCTGAGCTGTTAATTTTGCCATTGGTTTAATTTGTGGAAGACTAAAAATATTTAATATTCATAAGTGCATAGATGAACTTATTGTCTAGCAGCTTGCATCGATACTAAGCGATCGTCAAAGTTACCCAAGTGTGGGCGCGGTCGGAAAGTGGATGGGTGGTCACTAGTGGCAAGATTTACCTACCTTCCGTGTTTTAAAGGAGCTGTCGGCCAGCTTGTTATTATTAAAGGTCTTTACATGACATTAAAATTTTTAACACTTGGAGAAAAATGTATAGATAAATACATACCTACATAAATAAAGGATTTATGTTTAAGGTGAGCTTAATTCTGTAAACGTTGCTTGTTCAATACTGATAGATTCCACAGTCTTAGACTCGCTTGAGTCTTGCATAACTTAAATTGAAACTTAATCCCTACGACTTATCGTACCGACTTATCGTTAGTCGCTACCCCAACGAAGCTTCATATTTATTTAATAACCTTGTGGCGATTTATGGAGTCTAGACATTGAAATAAATTAAGTCGGATTTGAACCTGTACAGGAATTTTGATTTATTTTCTAATTAAGGTGGTAATATAGTTTATCGCGTACTGTTGGGATTAAATTTTATGGTGAAGCTTAACGACGTGTGCAGGAAAGGATCTGATGTCAATATATTGTAATATTAGGGTTTGGGTTGTACCCAAAAGGGTTCTAACAGAACCCTATTTATAATCCTAGAGTTGCAGTGTAAGTACATGAGAATCAGTTACCATAAGATTTCCCATCAGGCGAATTCTGGTGATAGCATATAAAATAAAGTAGAGTATTTGCTTTACTTTTCTACACGAACTAATAAATATATTTTCTCTTTCGTTACGTACTTTCTTTACGTTTCTCAAATAATTCGTACACAATGAACCTACACCAGCATTCCCCTAACAAACCACGTACATCTACAAATTTCCCGCGATTTAATATCGCTACTCGGGCCGTTTTATTTTTTAATAAGCTGCACAAAAAAAAGTATTTTTTAGTCACAGCGAACGAAATTGCGTTGGGATGTTGCCAGTTAATAATATTTATATATGCGGACGAATATTGGGAGAGAATTTCGTAGGCCGTTCTCCGGTACTTCCCCCTTTTGGCAATAAAATAGGCATTTCAAACATGTCAGGTAATAAACTTGAAAGTCGCGCGTCACACTTCACTGGAAGTCTTAAGTATCTATTAGAGACGGCATTCGTTAAAATTAATTCGAATAAAAGGTGAAGTTTCAAAAGAAATGCCGGTAAAAGGTAAGCTTCTTCTTAACTTATTATAAAATTAAAATATTAAAGCAAGATTCCGCTGTAAGGAGGCAAAATTTGTATCTATAATCCGTCGAGCGTTTTGTCAACCGCTTAAATATTATTTTTTATGTTAGAAGTTACTACAATAATTCGTGAAAATATAAGTTGGTATTAAAAATCAAGAATAATAGCAGTTAGCTACTACATTTAAAAAGTTTAAATTTGATCGTACAAGCAGATTACCATTAACTTGAAGTTTATTACTACCAAGTAAAGTCGTTTTAAAAGACATTGTTATTCCCCAAGGAAATTATTCTTACCTAACTATTCATTTTCTGAGATGAGACGCGAGTTACAAGCAAAATTTCAGATGAACTGATATTATATTACTATAATGAGAGATAAAGTAGCATAAAGTAGTATTGTGAAATATTTCTAAAAAATTCTGAACCTTTGTAAGAAAATCTTAAACGAATGACATAAATAATCTTTTAAATCTAACGAAAGTATGCACTAGAGAATTTGTATTTTAAGTTAAAATACTTTTCAGTGGGGCCCTTAGTGTGGCCCAGGGCCCCAAAAGCCCTAAGACGCCGGCCATGTCTATTCTTTCCCAAGCTTGACATCCGTTTCACCTGAAGCGCTTACAGTAGGGCGGGCGAAACGTAATTAATCAAAAACTTTTATACTCCTCTCCCCAGTTTAGATGTAAAGAATGTTGCGTCGGTGCCGGGTTCGGCGCTGTGCATTGTTGAAACATTATTCTCTTCAATATAATCCCTGTTTAGTTAATAACACGTGATCTTTGGTTATAGATTGCTGTTGAAATCAATAAGTTCGTGTACTAAGGCAACCCTAGGCGATCAGGTTCATATACCATTGCGTGGTAAGTATCGTAAATTTTTTTGACCGGTAGTGGTCGGCAACCAGTGGATTGCGAGCCATTGTGGTTCTTTAGCTCTTAAATTTGGCACATTCAAACATAGCTTAGTACCTTAACCTTAACCATGACAATTCTTAAAGCTGTGCCTGCATTATTTATAGATGTTTTTACATACCTCCCCAGTTTTTAAGGAGTCAGGTTTTTTATTTTTCTATTAACGATTACTTTGCCTTATGATTTTCAGGAAATGTCAATGACATTATCACGACATGACGTATCACAGATAATCTATATCTATACAACTAAATAAAATGGAAGAGTCTGTTTGTAATATTAAAAAAGCCGCTTTTTAGTAAATGCATACTTATCTATACACGGTACACATACCAAAAATTTCTATTTTTTATTTTTGTCTGTCTGTCTGTCTGTCTGATCCGGTTAACCTCTGAAACGGCTGTACCGATTTTGACGGGATTGTCATTGGCGGGTAGCTGATGTAATAAGGAGTAACTAAGGCTACTTTATTTTTACTTTCGTTTCGGCATAGGTTTTCGAAGCGAAGCGAGGGCGGGTCCACTAGTGCTCATATAAGACTACGACATACAACCACCTGTTCTATTAAGTAGATTCCTGGCCTACATTCTAATGGAACTGGAATAGGTTTAATGAGGATGTGAATTAGAAATAGACAAAAGGTTTCTGCCCCTATCATTCCGACGGTTCGATTAAACTTCCAATGAAATAGGAAGACTAATAAATTCAAATTGAAATAATTTAGTCAAAACGTAGGTTGTTATTAACAATAGTTTAATACACCAATTAATCCTAGGATTTAGTTACCAAAGAGTAAATTTGAGTTTACTCCCTGCTTATCGTGAGTTTACTAATAGGTACTTATTAAACCAGGGCTTAAACATCAATTAACGTTAATTAATTTTTATTAACAAAAGCCTCAATATATCTTAATAGCAATAACAAAATTCTCATTATGTGCATGATTGTCTCTCATCTATACATACATATAATATAGAGTTACGAATATATAAACTTCATTAAATTAAACGAAAGCAATGTTAAGATGACGAACATGAAATTATTCACGCAACTTCACAATTGCCAGCTGTCAGTCAGACAAGACACGCCACTTGTTACTAACTTCTTGAGTTCATAACGCCCTGGTACATCGGTAAACAAAACAGAACCAGAGATAAGAACTGAATATAAGATAAGATAAGATAAGATATGTATGATATTAAAAGATAAGATGAAAGATGAAATGTTTGAGTGTGTGTAAAATAACATTAAGACACTCTATGTTGTTGTGGCCATGCACAATACAAGTTACGGTCACAAATCGAAAAGAAAAATTTCAATTCATCATTGAAATTTTTACTCCTCTAGGAATTGAACTCAGGATTTATTAAACGAAGTTCCGGTATAGTAACCATTGCGCCATATGGGACATCAATGAACTAAGTAAATAGATAGACCGATTATGATATTAATTAGATGCATAAAATATACTCAAATATACAATTTGAACACTGAATCTCGTAGATGATTCTACTATTGAGGTGGATCGGCGAAATTATATTACGGTTATAAAATCCCGGTTATAAGTTATGAATTTTAGTAATAGGTATGTAGTTAAATATTACTACTTAAGTAAGTATATATTATTTACAATTATACATTATAACAGGACCAAAGTTCAACTCCACTCGAGTAAACATACCAATACCTATAACAGAAACACAAAAATGTATCCCATCAAATCCTATCCCTTGTCTTTGGGAATGAATATGTCGTTATGTATATCAACATCAACAAAAGAAGGCGTCAGAAAAAAATCTTCACTTATCTCAAACGCTACTCACCCTAATATTATTGTCTGAAGGGTTAAAACAAAGGAAAACATTTTTCCGGACAGAGGAAAGCA
>LGAG01000953.1:361492-399682 GCA_001278395.1 Lerema accius | reverse complement strand
TTTGGGGGATTAGATCGCTTGTACAACCCCCGTGTTCGTAAAAGCGAGCTTTTAAGTGTTAACACTGAGATTCACTTGGTAAATGGGAATGTGTTCCAAATTACAGAGGGATTTTTGTGGAGTTTTAATACAGGTTGAAATTAAGGTACTTCTTTAGCAGAGCAGCTTTGTAACTTTTATGGGGGATATCGCAATATAATATATGACTTGAAAAAAGGATATAGGTATTTAAGATAATTATTATTGTTATTTATAAAATAAGTAATTTAAAAGTTAGGTCCACTCCCTTGTTAGCTAAAGAGAACAAAGATCTACTTTTTTTTAATTTACTTAAAAATAAGCAAACCAAAGACTTTCATGTATTACGCAAACGTCATAGATGGCATGTTTTTTGACTTTTTGAAGTAAAAGTAGATAAGTTAAAGTAGGGTAAAATTAAAAATTGCTAAAATGTCGATTATGAAATACTTAAGAGGCTTTTGGCTCTAATTGTAGAGGGTTCTGTAAAAATTCTTAACTCTTTTAGTTTCGGCTCGTCTGTCTGTCTGCCGTAGCTCATTGGTATCAGAGAGTTGTCATTTGGCATGTGTATAGAATTTGAGACAAAAAAGTAGTTGAATTAAATCTCCAAAATATCCCATCAATTTATAAAAAAATAATGCCATAATTAACACAATAAAAATCCATTTATATGTAACTAACAAGCTCGTAATATATATAAATATATTTAAAGCATATTTATGCCTATTTGATATATGTCCATGAAATGATCCATTCCCGTTTTAATCTGTGACCTAATGAGAGTTTGCCGTGTTAACGACCTGGACTAATGACCCATCGCCAATTTAATTTGCCGAACACTCGACCGGTTATTTCAATTACATATATTTCCGTTTTAAATAGTTTGTACCAGTTATGTAAGGTTTTCATCTACACTAATATTATAAAAAAGTAATTTGAATGAGTACTTATGTAGGTACTATACCTACTCAGAACAAAATATTATTATTAAGTCCTTTTTTTTTCTTTTTTTTACGCTTTGACGTATGTCACAGAGCACTGCCTGACGAGCAATGTACAGGGAAACGTTATCATTTGATAAGTACGTTACGTTTTTTTTCTACTACGCTCATTTAATTTTGTTCTGAAGTCTCAGTCTATATATTTTTTCGTCTGTGGTACTATAGTACGTAGATACTCGTAGTATCTTCGAAACTACTCCTATGTATAATGCTGCGTTATCACTTAATTTCAGATATATTAAATAATCTAACTATATTATAGTTACTTTTAAATCGGACGAATTATAACGAAGATTACCTCTTACATAAAAACTAGGTACCTTCTTAAACTCGTATCACCATAGGCAGAAACTACATATTAAACGAAAACTAACTAAGCATTTCGTGAGTTCCACGAAGCCAATCCTCATTAGGACTAACTAGATAGAATTAGGATCAACTTGGGCTCGAATCAAAACAGTTTTCTAAGCAAGTTTGTAGATTGAACAGGTAGGAAAGTGAGAAACTAACTCGACTGTCATCATCCTCTAACATAATTATTTGCTTGCGAACTGCGTTCCTATAGTTACCTGACGTTTCTATTGGACTTTGAGAATACTTCCTCATCTGCTAAGCCATACTACTAATTAGAAATATGAAAGTTATTCTGCTTGTCTAACTTTTCATGCATAAATTACTGCATATGTACTCGTATCAAACTCCGTACCCGCAAAGATTTTTAACCATCAAACTGTTTAGTAAGATGTAGAGAGTGCCAAAGGAATTAACTCCCAAAAATGTATCGTGTATGCACACTTTCGAACTAGGTACACCAAATTACAGTACATAGGTACAGTATAATTACAACTATATGAAAGATAATTATAAGCCTGTGAGCTTATTATACGATCGTAGGCGAATAATTACACAGTATGTGTAGGGTTAAGCAATCCGATATCATTATTCAGCATAATTGACATGAATTAACAATTCGGGATGCGATTATGGTTCAATTAAGATCATCCTGAGTATACTGTATCATATGTATAAGGTTAATGTAAATTTATTTTGACGGTAATTGAAATTTGGGTGTGTCGATGTGATTAATTAATTATAGGGAATATAATTACAAATGGATTAGTGTAAACGTGGATTTGCTGGTCATTTTATAGAATTACCGATATTTGTAAATTACCTACAACATTATGAACATCTGTTATCTCACTCTATCAACAAAACTTTTAATAGTCACTGTCAGTAACTTGAAAGAGTCCACTATCTCGAATATCATATGAACTGGCCTAAAAGTACACACGATTTACACACTACGACATACTTATATTTTGTCGTTACGATATCGCATCGCAAGTATGAATTGACACTTGCATTAAGTATCTTAGGGCATATCATTAGATTCTTTAATTCTAGAAGCCTAGCGCAAATGTCTGCATTTTGTCAGATTCTGAATTTACACTGACAGTAGGGGAGTAGTAGAAAGAGCCAGGGATAAGTTATACCGACGAAAACATTTCTGTAATAGAAAAAGACTCAATCCTAGCTCTTTCAAATCAGCTCTCCCATCCGTCAATTAAAAATTTGAGAAATTCCGGACGCTTATGTCCAGCATTAATGAATCGATAATAACAATAACGGTTATGTATAAAATGTATTTAGTACTTTCGTAGTAAAAAGTAAAGTAATAAAAAAAAAGTTAAAAAACTAAAACCCGACTACGAAAAAAACACGCTCTGAAAAGTATGAAACAAGAAAATTTTCATAAATTTTACTGTACTTATCGTCTTTTAAATAAAGAATTTACATAGTTATCATATATTTTATTGTTATTATTATACATTCATAATGATGTTTATAGGACATAATATTTATATCTACTCTCTTCATAACCATAGAGATGTTACGAGGATAGCCGTGGTCGTATGCCAAATATTTCAGAAAGAAATTGATTTGTTATTTGTATATCACTACGGTTATGGAGAGAGTAGATATAAATATTATGTCCTATAAACATCATTATAAATGTATAATAATAACAATAAAATATATGATAACTATGTAAATTCTTTATTTAAAAGACGATAAGTACAGTAAAATTTATGAAAATTTTCTTGTTTCATACTTTTCAGAGCGTGTTTTTTTCGTAGTCGGGTTTTAGTTTTTTAACTTTTTTTTTATTTCTATTATTTTGGAGTACAAGTACAAATAACTATAAAATATAGAGGAAAGAAGATATAGAAGAAAATTATGATTGACTGTAAATCTGTAAATTATCGACGGATGTAGATGAAAGTTGTACGAGGATATAGGTATTATTGATACCTTTTTGCTCCACAAACATAAGTTAGTATAGGTACTCTAGTTTTTAAGAAATTTAAGTTTTTCCCCAAAAATTTAACGACTTTAAAATTCTATGTTATAAACCTATGTAAAACTGAAACAAATCACTTTAACTGTATAAGATTTATCAAGAATAGAGAGACTAATTAGATCTATGTACTGTATCAAAAATTGCAAGGATATTTTAACAACTTTAGGAGTTATTAAAGATTTAAGTAAGAAATATTGCTATTTTATTTGAAATACCGGGAATACGCTTGAAGAGCTAATAAATGAAAATCTACTTGACCGAATTTGATGAGAATGATGTTAAATGACAGACTTTAATGATATTTAAGTAGAGTAAAAATTTGGTGAATGTAGCTCGCTAGGTCTGGTTGGTATAGAAGATATGGAGGTGTGATTTTTTTCTATATATCCAGTTTATGTAAGCAAATCCGTGAACAAAAGTATACAATATATATATATTTGAAATGTGCTAATTATTCCCTTTCATTTGATACCAAACACGGTATAGTAAGAAAAACTTTTTTTATTTATTCACGACTTTTTGACCTCTAGAGGGCGCCATATGCAATTTTATATAATTTTATGTAGCCTATAACAAACGGAATAACGAGACGCTTCTAATGATACCCCACTTATCAAATTATGACCAGTAGTTTAGGAGTTATAAGGGAACAGATGAACATACATACATACCCACATACATACATACCCACATACATACATACATACATACCGGTCAAAATCATAACCCTCCTTTTGGCTTCGCCGTAGTCGGGTAAAAAGGCATACTTACTCGATCCAAGAATGTTTCAAATCAATCTTCTACCAACCGTAATCAACTTTATTAAACATCAATATGATTTTAATTAAAAAGTTTTCGTTGCTTTCGGTTAATAGGCTTGCGGCTAGGGCTGCCACGCGCCGGGTTCGCCGGATTTGTTCCACTCAAACGGAAAGCTGTATGCCATCCAAAATTGGTTTTAAAAAGATTCGGGAATAATAATTAATAGGAAAATATAAAACGTGACTGAAAATTGGGGAAGTATTAAAAAAATGTAGCTTATTTCACTGCCATAATTAAGTCAAATCTAATGACATTAATATGTTATAATCCGTCATGCCATTTGGGCTTTAGAGCATGCCAAAGAAAGGGCATACTTACATACACTTAAAAAAACATTACTCCTATTTCATTGTAGTCGGGTAAAAATGGTGAAAAAATTCGTGAATGTCCGGCAAAATCCCAGAAATCCTATTGCCCGGGATTAGTGAAATTTAGGTGGTGGCAACCCTATCGTTGGTTAATGGGGTTCGATTTGGTTGTAGCGCGGCCATTTTGTTTAATGTTATTGAAGGGTTTTAAGTTTGTTTAATTGCTTTTAATTTAAGGAGCTGAATTGTTTGGGTGCCGTCCTTACTATTGGACAGTTTGAAAAGATTTTTTATTGTTTTAATAAAGGTTTTCAGCTTATTTCAATTATTTTTACTCGCAAGGAGGGAAAACATTTGCATGAAGGAATTAAGCACTAATACATCTTCTGTATTATGTATAATAAAAAGGTATCCAAACGTCAACCTTTTACGTATTAATATAAAGATAAGTTACTGCAATTCATATTTTATGACGCTTACAACCTTTTGTCATAATCCTGAAAAATTCCTGGGAATTAGAACAAGTGTACAGTCGCTGTGAAAAATATAATTCATCAGCGCCGGCAGCGGACCGGTTAAATTAAGTGAATGCTTAATTTATCTGAATTAAGGACCTTCCACACTTCACCGAATATTATTCGTAGCTTACAAACGAATAAGCGGTTATAACACGTATTTTTATACGATTCGCCAGAAGGGTTTTTTGACCAGTGTATATTATGTGTATGAACTTTTGTATGTATGTATTTATGTATTTACTTTTTTGTGTGTATGTATAATTTTATGCCCATTTATTTAGCTTGCTCTGTAACTCAAACACTTGACGGATCGAATTCGTCTTTATTGTGTGAATGACAAACGCTATTAGTTTTGTAAAATACCTCCCTAATTTTCCGCATTGGAGATTTTTGTTTTTTTTTATTAGTGATTACTAGTTTGTTGCTAATTTTTACGGCTTAATGGCTAATATGACCTTTATTTAATAGGTCAGTATGCATCGGCCATATGCAAGGAACGCTTGTTTATAGTATTTTAAACCCTTGTATGGATTCCCATAAAAGGCTTAGGTGTTAATACGACTATAAAACTGTTCTGTAAGCCGACAAGGTTTTTAAATGCTTTTTACGTTAGGTCTTAATTCTTCATACTAGATGCATAGCATAATGTAAAATTTAATTGAATAATAGGTATGAAAAGGAGGTGTATCTGTGTTTTTGTATGTGAAATTGTTAAATAAAGTCTAATTAAGTGTTCTATAATGAAAAAAATTATGATAATATTTCAAAGCTTCGAATCATTTATCTATATACAACACATTACCAATCATGAGTCAGTTTTTGTAAACTCAAGAATTTTTACAAAAGGAACAAAAATGTTTTTTACAAGAGCAACGACTGCCAAATAGGGATAGAAATTATAGCCTGTGTCACTCCCATGATGAAGACGAGCCCAATATCACTCGACACATCGAAATCTATCCGGCAATTTGGGATTTAAGGCGTGTCAAAATAATGGACATACATACATACACCCGAAAAAACCTTCCCCCCTGACACTGAGTAATAACTCAGTTCAGTTAAATGTAAGTCGTCCTACAGTTACGAGTAGATTGTAACCAAGCCGCGTCAGGACGAAGCTTAAATTGTACGACGATTATAAAGAATTTGTTAAAGGGCCTTGTAACTGTTGTACTGGAAGTTACGCTTAAATGCCGGTCTGTCATAAAATATTTATAAAAGCTGGACAAGTGCGAGTTGGACTTTTGAGGGATTCCGTATCAATTGATAATTATTTACGCTGAAAAAGTTTTCATGTATTGGCATTGCTTTCAGTTTTTTGTTTCATTTCAGTTAACTACGCGAGGTGGATGGCAACGTTTTCCACGCGCATGTATGTATGTCCAATTCGTTGCCACGTTCTAGAGCTCAAAGGAATTGGACGGAGGAGCTGAACGGATTTGAACAAGTGACACTATATTACACTAGATTCGTCTTCATTGGGGTGTCAGGCATTTTTTATTACGCCTCCAATCTCCAAAAAATGTTCAGCGAATACGTTTTTTGTTTTTCTCTTAAATGTTCCTAATTGTTCGCGATATAGTGGACTGTAAATAACTACTGACCTTTAGCCCCACGCTGTGGTCTGGCGTTAGTCCTCGGTATCCCTCGTATTCTTGGACAAGCTTCAGGCAGTGGACTATTATGGTGCGATTCACATGACTGTATTCTTCTCAATGGGCACGTTATTATTAATTTTCATGGAATAGTCAGGACTAACTATATTTTATTTGTTTGCGAACTTTAAACAGAACGGCGCGCGCGGCGGTTTCGTGTTAACGAGCTCTTGACAACTACTGGAATGACGTTTTTAGCGCCATCTTGTGGGCTGCCAGATTCTTAAAAGCAGTCGCATTATCTACCTATGTTACACTATATCTATCTTACACTTGACACAGAACAATATTTTTTTTCTCTATGAATCATGCATTGAATTTTTATTATGAAACACTGGTAATATTATGTTAACGTAGGAAACTGAACGTTGAAAATCTTGTTATGAAATCTGATACATTGATAATTAGTATTGTATGAAAAAATACATAAAAATTTTGCCCCGTTGGGAATCGAACCCGGAACCTATTAATAAGAATTCCATTACGTCTACCTACCCTATTTTTTTCTTTATCTAATTACTTAAGTAAATTAGTTACTTTATTGCATTTCCATCTGATAAACCTTACTCGAGGCCTTTTGTCCCACACAACCTTTTACCAAAGATTTATAAAAAGGTCCGAGTCCAATTTCGGTCAAAACACATGTTCAATTAGGACGAAAACCAACCCATTGGTTAATACGATTACACATGTACTTATAATTAATGTTGCCTGATAAATATTAGGGAGGTAAAATGGATAGGTAAAAGTAAAGGTTTAAAGAGAGTAAAGTAAAAAGGTAAAAGTAATGTGATGACTATGAAATGTTTCACTTTAATTAAAGTTTTATTGGTATTCACTGTGTCTCAGGTTGTCGTAAACTTTTTATGTTGAGATGAAGTTACCTACTTCACTTGTTTAATTCCAGTTGCTCCATGTTGCTTCACACAAGGCTTAGTTGTTGTGTGTGCGTATACTCGGTATGTGTGATCATCTATAAGAACATCTATATTATATAGATCTTTGAAGGCGTTTATTTGTTTGTTTTAATATATTAGTATGTTTTATTAGTCGTATTAGAAGTGTTTTTAATATTATAAACTTAAGATTAAAATAAAATGCAAAAATCTCAAACCCAAAACAATACCAATCTTCCCAAATCCATCATAAAGTTTAAAACGCTTAAATGTATGCATTAAAAAGAAAACTCGCATTTTGGAATATGAATTTAAGCGAATGGATATTACAGATCAATAAAATGGCGGATGCAAATAACACCAAACTTAATAGTCTCTTTGACGGTGGCCACTGGGGTGAATAACGCACTAGGCTTTATTGAAGTAGCGTTTATATTGAAACTTTGTTACTTACTTTTAACCCATTTTTATTAAACAATAGTTATTAAGTAACATGGATGATCAAATACACCCTATAACTTGATTTCTCCTCAAAATCAAAAGGTTTCCTCTTATGATTCTATTTTTTTAACTCCTGGTGTAGTAAGTAATAAACAATTACTTAGCACTGTTATATCTTTTAAACATATATCTTTTCTCTACTTATTTTGAAGTAAAAGTAAGTGTAAGTGAGTAACTAATCGGTGCTTCAATTTTTTGATGAGGTTAATAATTATCTAACTCGATTTTCTGACATATTAGATTTATTTTGGAAAATTTTAGCTAAACACGGTCCTATTAAGTAAGGTAAGATAAGTAATAAAATAAATAACTTCTAAATACAAAACATGAGGCAATAAAGCCTAAAGATGCCACTTCGCGCGCTAATAAAGGCGGTTGAAAAGCGTCGTTTTTCTCTCCCAGTGCGTGTATATAAAAGATATTATGGAGTGCGTATTTGCATACAGATTGCGCGCCGGTAGCGACACCGGTCATATTCAATCTCCGCTTCTTTGGATGCGGTTATTAGCATTGCAAATGGATTCAGTTAGGTATGTACTCGCTTTTGGGGTCCTTTTGATTGCTGTCTAGGCTTGTCTATGGTCCTAGTGTGCTTTAGTGTTTGCAAACATAGTTATTTTACGTTGTTCTTCTCATTTATAAGTTGGTAACTGACGACCCCGTAGCCTAGTTGGTAGTGACCCTGCCGTGAAGCAAGGGGTCCCAGGTTTGTTCTCGAGTCATGGGTGTTAGTGATGTTATTTGTGTTGTCCATGGCACCCGCGACACAGGGAATCCTACTGCGGGGGTATGAGTGTTGTAGCGTTTATTATTAGCGTTATTAACTACGCCGACAGCTTTAAGCAGTTGCGTGTGATCGTCATACACGAGCAACTTGCAGCAGTCATACAACAAATCATACAATCGTGCAAGTCATCTGCTTTGGAGCTGGCATAAACGTCCAGAATTACATTCTGAATTTTCAGTTGGGGAAAGCAGGGTTAAAAGAGCTAGGGGTAAGTCTTTTTCTATCATGAAAATATTAGCGTCAGCACAATTTACTCCGAGATCTTTCTACCCTCCTCTCCCCTACTGTCAGTTTAAATTTAGAATCTGATCAATTCCAGACATCTACGCTAGGTTCGTAGAATTCAGTATCTGATTCCTGATTCCAATTCCGAACGTTGTACCCATCCTGAAGCTAGAAGTAGCGTCTACTTGAAGCAGTCCATCTATAGCCACGATAAAATTATCATCGTAACTGCTCATCTCATTACAAAATCCTAGTAACTACCGTGCATGGTATAGTACTATAGTACGGCGTACGTATTCATTATGAAAAGAAAGTTATCTGAAAGAATCTCGTTACGAAGTGAGTTGGGGCCGAGTTTTGCTCCTTTGACGCTTGCTGGCTGTACGGACAAGTTGTCCTACGCTCGTGTGGTGGAAGTCATAGGATTCTGACCATTATTATGAAGGTAATAAGAGTTAAAGGAAAGAAGAATCAATACGTTTGTAGAGGTACTTGTAATAAGTAATCAGAATGTCAACATTAAAAGTGATGTCTACTTACTAGTCAGTATGACTATTTTCATTGTTATTTTTAGTCAGTAAAGTGCAAAAACGCGAGGAAAATGGTTAACCTAATTGTAAAAATTGGTAAAAAATAGTGATAAATAATCAAAAATGTCACTAAATAAATATAAGTAAGTAAGTCTAACACAATGTTCATTCAAAAAAATATGTTATTGCATCACACTGTATAGTGATAACAGGAAAAAAAGTTTCTAAAATAGAATTACACTGACTCAGTTATTATGAAACTTGTTTTATCTTCTGTTTTCGGTCTAGGTACTTTATTTATTTCAGTTATATCATCGTTTTGTGCATTAGAAGGCTGATAAATGTTTGACATTACCATAATATTTTAAATTTTTTTCCGCTAACTCTTGTCATTTGAACCACGTGCACCAAACTAGATCAAAGCGCACCGTCCGCGACATCATTAAATGACGACCATATGAAAGCCACCGCCGCGATCGATACCCCAACCTTCCCCCTATACACATAAGACCCAAATTAGATCACCTCGAACTTAAACTCCGTAATATGTGATTGCCTACACGTTAAAGTAGAAATCCGAAAACGCATGCTTTTTTCAGCCTTATTTAAAGTCGTATAAAAGTCAATTTAGATTGCGGCGATATTTCAATATTATCAATGTCAGTTCCTTTGATGTGCTAATTTTATTGAAGATATTTGAAGAGGATGAAATGACTCTATAATTTGATCTAATTGGCATTCGTTTTCATGCTTCGAACGTCAATAAATGGTCAGGGTGTATAAGTAAGTTAAGGGATGATTTGGGGTTAAAATTGTGGCCCCCATGGTAAGGGTTAAAGAGTACCTAATGTATGTAGGTATAGTTGTTAAAAGCGTTGGTAGAGAATGAAAATGAACTTCAAAGTTTTATCCAATTGAATATCTTGTTCGATATAAAAGATAAACTCGAGCAGACAAAAATAATATATGTATATTTAATATATATTGCTATTACAATAAAGTAATGAATATCTAATGTAATGATCAAGCAAATTGTGAAAAAAAAGCTTATAAGGAAAGGTTGAATTTCTCAAATACTTTAATGCTTTCTCATACATTATTAATTAACAAATATGTGTATGTTCCGGCTTTTGTAACTAGAAAAGACCCATAATTCAGCAGGCGGGTTCTAGTTCATCACATCATTATTTATTTGTCCATTGTAAACTGTAGTAATTTATAGATTGTAATAAAAAGCCAATATATCAAAGATCATTCTTTATTGCTACAGATCACAATTACACGGCGAATCGAATTGGTACCGGTCACAGATCAAAGGTAATTTAATTCGTTGCCGGCTGTGACATCACATACCGGTCCATACCGTCACATACCGATGACTTTGTATATTAACCACTATTTTACATAATTTAACCACTGTTTAACAACGTGTGTCTTAACAGTATTCATGATCAGGGAGTCATTTAATTTAATAAGTAATTAATAGACAAAAAATCAAACTAACAACTTCTTTTTGGGTTTACGGGAACGATAATTTTAAATAGTAGGTATAGCCTATGTGGGTGACATTTTTTTTTAATTTCTGTTTGTCTAGCTTTTTATTTATAAAATCAGCGGAAGCATTTAAATTGATGCTATGTTTGTAGCTAATATGAAGAAGTTGGTTTTAGGTTAGATGTTTATCCCGGGATATGTCTTCGTTCCCACGGGATAACGGGGTAATGTCAATTCATATTTTTCACAATAATCTCAAAGCTCAGAAAAAAAATATTATGAAAATTTTCTGCATCGGATTCGAATTGAAACTTTACATTATTTTCATTAGATAATTATTCCATTGACTAAGGAAAATTGTATAAAAAATTTCAGCAACGAAATCTAAAACTTAAACAGCAACATCTACAAGACTAAATTAACTGACTTATGCGATAGCTCAATTATAAGCTAGTAGATAATTACGCCTATAACCCGAACATACTCTCAGAAGCAGTCTTCTTCATCGTACTGCGCGTAATTTATTTGAAACTAAACTGTGTTGCCTCTACACTGTTATTTGTGGTGCGTTTGAACGTTACTATTTCGCTAGTGACTTGCGGGATCTATCCTAGGTACCTAATACTAATCACTTGATATTGTACCACGATGGCTAGTCACAACAATCTTTTAGTCTTGTAGACCAAAATATTGAATTGTTAGAGTTTTTTCATGTTATCGTCTTGACTTGATTGGTTGGCTGAGAATGTTACTTAGGCAATGCTACTGATAAGCTGCGTAGCGTTATTTAGGCTTTATTAAAATCAGTCCACTCTATCAAAAGTTATTAAAATTTAAAGTTTGTATGGGACTTCCTTAACTGACTGACAGTTGATGTGGTCAGCCATATTGAAAAAACATACACTGAAGCGAAGCGAGGGTGGGTCAACTAGAGTATTATATATAGTATATATATGAATGTAAAAAGAACTTGTATCTCATTAAATTAAATTGGTATCGATAGAAACGCATATCAGCACGTTAAAAAATCTCATGGCTGTTAAAAGAATGGGAATTCGGGCAAGTAACTGCCCTGTTCAAACACTCCTCACGTGAGGTAGACGCGACTATCCCATCTACTCGATGTTATTGGAAGTTGTACAAAGAATGGGTTGATACCTGCTCTGTTCATATTTTACTAAAGTGCTTCTACTTCCAGAATAGATCAATTTGTATAAGCGAACGTTTTTGTTAAGATTAAAAAAGATATCTGGGCTCTAGATATTTTTTCGCAAGTAATGTTGTGCTTTTCTTTCTTTAATAGCTTACTAAGATTTCTATGTCTTATATGGTTTATTTTGACTATTTCTTTGGTAACTTTAATAGACGAATACATTAAATAATAATTTTGGACCTATAAGTACCTACTTCTTAACGTTTTTTATGTTTATTTAAAACACGTGAAATTAAAAGGTTTTTGACTTTATTAAACTTCTTAATTACTTTACAAACTTCTTTTTTTTTGCAGTTATAATTTCAGGTAGTAAATTACTACTTAATAATGCTAAATTTTAATTGGGTTTTATCCTTTTGTAATAAATACTCATGTAAAAATGAAACGTAGTTAGTAAGCTAACTATTACTTAAGCAATATGATAATTTCTGCAATTCTTACTACCTATTTCAAGTAAAGAGACATTTATATTCCGATGCGTTTAGGACATTTTGCTTTCCCATTATGATCCTTAAAGACATTGCTCCAGTTGAAACTAGGAAAAAGTTTCTTTATCGCCGTAATATACTTCGTAATCTGCATTTTTCTCGACCGAATACCAATATTTCTATCGGGAAGCACCGTCTACTCGAAAAGCAAAAATATTTTCAACGATAAGAATCGTTGAAGTAGTTCCATTACCTTACTTCGCTCGTATTTCCAGCAACGAAACCATTTAGTTTCCTTTACATTTCCGCAACGAAACGCAACGAAATCCAAACAAAACAAAAGTTGTATCTACGAATCAAAGACGGAACTTTGCATTCGTTTGTTTTTAAAAGTAAAAAATCTTGAGATGTATATTTAACTTTTACTGTTAAACATAACCATGTTTATTCGTAAGCTAGTTAACCATCACAGTTACTTCATTTATAAATTACAGTATAAATAAACTGTGATTGCTTGAACTTTGTACCTATATTGAACTTATTTGAGAACAACTGTTAATACGAAAAGGAAGGTAATATTTAACACAATGAATCCCATAAAACGATTTTGTGTCTATTTTTATATTTAATGTCTTGTCAATCCTGCTAAACTCAGAAACATCTTAACTATTTTTAATGCAGTTTCTTAATTTATTTTCATGCGTTTACAATTCACGATACGTCATGGCTTATACAATACTTTTTATACTACAAAATGCTAGAGATTTCGAACAGTTTCTAATGAATCGCGTTTCGTTAGGAAATGCAATTAATTTCGTGTAATAGATCTGCAAAGTCTCAAACTCTATTGAAAGCGGATGAAAGCGAACTCGTAGCTCCTAGCTGGGAATTGATTGCCGATGGAATAGGACAGTAAGTTAGGAAGTCGTTAATCTAATAATAATCAGGGACTAAGTTTCGATAGAACTTGTTATAGAGTTTGACTGTGCCTTTTTTCTACCAATCTATTTGGCCTTTAGAACTATTTTCGTAGCATTTGTTGAGGACGATAAATAAAATTGTATTTGTAGACTAGCCAACTAGATTGCAGGGTCACCATAATCTGGCGCCGTAAACATCGTGACTAACCTATAGTAGGACTGTAGGGGGTACTATTAGGCGGTTAGTAAGGTCCTGTTAATCTACACTAACATCTACATGTTAATAAAGAATATCATATTGTGGTAAAATTCACAAACTAGTACCTACTATTGTTGAAAATGTGCCTTAACCCACAAAAGGCCCTCTACTGAGCATGGGTCTCTTCTCATAACTGAGGAGGCCTACAGCATACTCCACCACGCTGCCCCAGTGCGAATTGGTAGAGAGTTGTTGAAAATAACTCCTATTATTTTCAGTTATTTATTTTCACGATAAAAACTAAACGGTTTTCCAGCTAGAAATACGAGTAAAGTGCAATACTGCAGGATATTTACTGCACGGTATAGCATTGTAGAACCCGGGTATTGTAAACCGATATGTTTGTGCAACAATAGTGCTTATTCATTAGGGACGTAGTGAGAAAATTCCGTGTAGAAAATAGGGAAAAGCAGACCATATTTTCAGCAGGGAATTTAATTAACTGGTATTTGAAACGTCTTGAAAATAAAATTATTTTTGCATCTTCCCTGGTTTCCTTCCACCAAGGATGCACTATACATCGGTTTTGTATTTTTTTTTAATAGTGGTGTTAGGTAATTTTTTTTTTCTCTCACCCTTTTTCGGGCCAGTCGTCGCTATACTATGTTTAAGTATGTATGTCTTTGTCTTTTTGAAAAAAGACAAATGGTGAATTTGTGAGACATCGATACAAATTAAAAATAATCGTAAGTACCTGTTAATTACTGTAAAATTATAACGTATATTTTTTCTCATGTAACTGTAATTTTTTCAAGATTCTGTTTTCGAGTTTTCCCTAAAAATACATTCTTTTTTGTGGACACCGAGTTAATAAAACCCGTCCATGTTATTATGTTGTCCACGCCATCAGCTAATCCGAGGGACAAAGTCCTATAGCAAGTTTACAATTATCAATTAGATTAAGTCCTAAACAAACATTAAACACGCAAATTGTTAACCTAAGAGCCAATTCAATTTGCCTCTACATGTGCTGACTTGTTCTTTATTAACTAAGACATAGGATCGAAAATTGTTTGTACAGATGCGTATTTTGAATGTAGGACGAAGGGATACCTATATTGATCTATGCATGTATACGATGTCTTTATAAGAATAACGAATTAGGTTACGTAATTAAATAGAATTAAAAATTATAGCTGTTTTTACAAGTTTTTATTTAGTTTCACCTGTCTCGGTGTTTGTAACCAAATCTTGCAAGCTTCACCCACTTCCCGGTGTCCATTTGAGCTAAAATTTTACGCACTGGTCCAGTCCTGATGACAATGCATGTTTATAATAAGCATGATGTGATACTGCTACCAGGATTGGCTCCAGACGATTGAACTCCAAAACAGTTAACAGTAGGGACTTGAAATTTTGCTCTTTTTAACTTTTTCGTTATTATTCTTATTAATAAGTAGTAAAAAATGTTTAAAAAAAAAATCTTTTAATGTTATTCTTTTATGTAATGAGAGTAGTGCCTTTAAGTACTTAATGTCCAAGACGACGAGCGAAAATGCTACTTTCTTCGCTTTCTTTTTGCTTTCCAAGCTCGTCACCCATTTGCGTGAAGCTGTACAGGCCAATAGGGCCAACAACTATCCAACAGAACAAACAAAAAATTTTGGTCAAAAGATACGTTGCTACCCCAGACATACGGGCGCTTATTGAATAACTATATTCTGTTACTTAAGCCATTTCTACTTTCTGATGCAGTTGAATAAAAAACCGTAACTAGTTATAACCCAATATTTAATACAGCGCCTGAAACTCGGTCACCGAGAGATTGATAAATTATAAACTTGCAATAATCGCGCATTAAACTAAGCTGTTCAAACCGTAGCTATGATTTAATATAGACAGGCAATATTTAGGTAATAATTTGCTCTGCTAATTGATTGTACTTTAAGTTCGTCCAGTGGTTCTCAAAGAATGTGTCGACATTCAAATTCAAATAATTTATCTGCGTAAATAAGGTGACAAAAGTTTGTCAGCAGGTACAATAAATAAGTCCTCTTATTTTACTATGTGGGCATGCAAAAAAAATCACAACATAAATGAAGAGAAAATTAGATATACCCTTATTGGTAATGTAATTTATATGTTATACATACTAGCGATCCTAGGCTTCATGCCTTCTATTAAAAAGTTTAATTTATAATCTGTACCACCTAGCCTGCCTAGCCAGTTCCAGAAAAAGAAGAAACAGTCCAATTGGGTTGTTTTCGTATCTTCACGTCAACAGCTTTTAACATAATATTCATTTAACTAACGTGAACTTTATTTGGGGGTTAGTGGTACCGTACAAACATAACGACCTATCTCAATCCCACAATGAAGACAATTTTAATGATACCTCATACGTTGACACCTGCCAAACGATTTGGACTAAAGAGTGTGCCAAAGAAATAGATATAAATAAGGACATACTCGTAGAAGTTAGAACTTCATCCTCCTTCAGGCGAATTCCAGAAATAAGAAGCCTGTTCCCATAGCTATAACACAATAATGAAAATAAAATAATTAAAAACTTTTATTAAACTTTGGAAGCCACTAGTTTCAAAGTGTTTAATAATTTATAATATTCGCTAAGCTAATTACGTTCTAGAGTGCTTGCCCGCAGTTATTAGCGAAATCGTTTAATTAACTTTTCTGCCATAGTTTTATTATTCGGTAATAAGCTTTTCAGTAAGAATTAGCTTAAACGTTTAAGCTATATAATTATGGCTGGTTTAAATATTTTATATTTAAAAAAGTTTCCGTTTAAAATATTTCTTTCAGTTGTACAGAGTCGGTACTAATTTTGCAATTGAAATCAGTAGTATTTTTGCAACTGAAATAATTATTTATACACAATATGATTTTGTCTGACCTGGTGTTAGATAAAGGCTGTTTGTCCTAGTCTTTTCGTCCGTCTGTATAACTGTCAATTCGATATTGACTTAGATAGAGACCTTTGATAAAAAAAGTCATTTAAAAGTACCAACCATTTTAACTTCGTTTCTTCGATCCTGAATTCACATTAAGGTACCTGAATAAGTATAATACGTTTTCTTTTATCTCAACAAAAAGAAAATATTAAAAACAAAAGAATAATGTCCTCCCTCGAATCAGCACAAGGACAGCCTCCACATTCACCATCGTCAAATGGTTGACAGGTAAATTCCTAACGCAATTGCTTCAAACGCGAGCGAACGAAAATAATATAAATACCATTTACGTAAACGTAAAAAGTCTAATACTTAGTTTCCTTTTGTCAATATACAATCGTCTTTTTGGGCGCGTACCCCAGAAAACAGGGCACAGATATAGAGTGACTAGAACTGACAAAGAATTAATGGTGCATACAACAACTACACGTTACTTCTTAAAGAGGTATGTAGTATCTACGTGTTGGACCTATGTCCCCAGTCCGACGCAAGTCTTCGAAATGACTGGTTTCGGTAACATCTTGCACTCGTGGAATTGATACAGACATACTATTTAACAATATTGTTTGCTTCAGCTATGTATCCATATTTATTAACAATGGTTAGTACGTACCTAAAGTGATTAAAGGTTTGCACATTTTATGTGATATTTTTTTAGATCGATCGTTGAGGTGCCTGCGATTGCTTAGTAGTTTTTGATGAGAAACTTAGGTTTGAGTTCTACTGCTAGAATTGCATTTTGTAGCTGCGTTTATATTGGGCTAGGGTTTAGATGTAGTCAATAAACATTCAATACATGAAATCCCTTTGGTGTGTCAAAAAAACCATAGGAAATTAATATTATCCGAGTAAAGGCTTAATACCGTTTGATATTAAAAAGCATTAAAAATAGGAGTGTTAGGTATATTTCGCAATATTTGCGTAAAGTAATTTTTAACCGACTTCAAAGAAAAGGAGGAGGTTATTAATTCGACTTTTTTTTTTATCTATATTACCTCACAACTTTTTACTGGGTGGACCGATTTTTATAATTCTTTTTTTGTTTGAAAGCTAATAAGCTTTGCTATTGGTCGCATTTTAATTTTATTAAAATCGCTTTGGTAGATTTCCAAATATTGACCAAAACGTCGTGTTTTTCAGGGCTGCCGAACGGCCCTGTTGATGTGTCAAATCACGGAACGGAATTTTTTACTTTTTTAGTTTACTTTTGAAGTCGGTTTTTTTTTGTTAAGAATAATAATTATTAATTATTAACGAATAAAATAATATTATGTATATTTTCCGTCTCATCCAGTACCGTACTCACTCCACGTACAACCTTCAAGGTAACGACACGTGTTTCGCGACTGATATATATTTTTACGGCGCACCTGAAAATGTTATTTACAGGTTGAAAGAAGCGATTTTCAGTTCCCTCCACAATATTCAGAGGGCGTTTGCGATGTATTTTGATATTGGATTAGAACCCCGGCCATTTCTCGTTCGATACAAATGGGGGGAATTCATTTGGTGCCCGAATGAAATTTTGGTGACGCACTCGTAATATTTTATTCCGAGCCCTTCGTGGGCTTTTGGTTAAAGGACCTAACTATCTGAATATCCTTAAATATTGACTGAATTTTTCAAGTATAGTATGTAATAGGGTTGTCCGAG
This sequence comes from Lerema accius, assembly GCA_001278395.1. Lineage (NCBI taxonomy): Eukaryota > Metazoa > Arthropoda > Insecta > Lepidoptera > Hesperiidae > Lerema > Lerema accius. The sequence continues at coordinate 381,177 of LGAG01000953.1, read as the reverse complement.
GCGTGAAATGTGTTAGTTTAAGTGGAAATGAAAGAGTGAAATCCTACTACTATTATAAATGTGAAAGTTTGTAAAGATGTTTGGATATTTGAATGTTTGTCCCTCCTTCACGCTCTAACCGTTGAACGGATTAAGCTGAAACTTGGCAGACAGATACTTTGCATCCAGGAATAGGACATAGGATAGATTGTGTCCCGATTATAGGTTCCCTTGGGTTGAATTCCACACTTCGTTTCGTCCAGTAGATAATAAGAGTGAGAAATAAGAAGAATACGTTTTAGGCATACCTTTTATAAAACTTCAAGTTAAACGTTCATGCTCGTTGTGGATGTTATAGTAGGTTTTTTTTTCTAAGGTTTTTATTGGTCTTTTCCAGAATCGATACAGACAAAACGATCTTCGCCAATACGAATGTAACTTGTACTTTCAAAATGTAAACGCTTCTGTGATAACTAGAGTGCTGCTGGTTAGACATCCATAGGCAACGGCGACATCCCGTTTTGTTCTATACTGTTTTCTTTACACATTTACTATCCGCCTTCTTATTAACAAAATTTTCTAAACAGCGATAGTTTCCTACAAAATTGAGACAATTTAATAAAACGCGGGCACAGCGCAACGAAAACACTTATTGTTTAATAACTTCTCTTCAGAATGGCTTTGACTTTGACCTGGCAATTTAAACCTCGACTCAAGTGTCGTTCTGAGAGTAATAATAGCTGTAATAATAATAACACGCTGCTGAGAACAATACGAAGGTATAGCAAATACGACGCGCGAAATTACGGGGGTTACAATAATACAATATTATCGTTAAGGGCGTACGCCATGAACTGTAGGAAAACTGTATAGGTTATTAGTTTTTATTTGATCAAATACGCGTAATGTTCTGCGGTACGTTTATTATAGATTATTACTGCTTTGTAGTCGAAATTTGACCATATATTTTGGATTAGAATTGATAGGATCAGTATATTATACGTGATAGCTACATCTATTTATTAGGAAAGGAACCTATTGTTTTGACATCTAGTAAACATATTAACACTGTAACACTATTTTCTAAATTAAATGTATTTTTAACATTGGATTAACATAAAATTTAGTTTTTTACACTTCTCTAATTCGACCGTGCCTGCAATATTCTTAAAACGCTACGATACTAACCCATAACGTATACTAATATAGATTTTCGTCAAGAAATATTACCTTTTTACTTTCTTAAACACAATATTGCCACAAATATCTCATTGCGTACTCAAGAACCGAACGTTGCGGTCCCTAAGCGGCCATATTGCTTCGGACATGTTCAAACATACGAACGTGACAGCGAATCCTATTGAACAACGGTTCATTGGGCGGCCACTAATGTATGTTTGTGTACTGAAAGTTCGGTCCAAGTATCATACGTGTTCTGTATGGACGTTGCAATAAAATTGTTCTTTGGTCAAAAATGTAACTTGCGTTCATTGACCTTTATATGTATATCTAAGTCAGTAAAGATCCGCTATATGTATATGTCTCCAGCTTGTTGGTAAAAAAGGGTAGCAACGCATCTGCAACTTATTGCGAGTGAATAAAATATTAACAGGAATGCCAATATTAGCTAACAGGATTATTTATTATTATTTATTCCATTTATACGCTGTTTTTATTCCAAATTTTATTCCACTTTATATTTCATACACCAACTGAATTGCATACATAATTTTCACATTCCCAATATTAGGAGTAAGATATTGTGCAATACATTAGTACATTCAGAAAATAAAACTCATATACCAGTGCCACATGTGCTTTATTGATAAACGTTGCGTTGTCCAATACTATAGCGAGCCAAGCATCACCCAAGACAGCGATTCATATCGAAATATTCACATCTATTAAGATCTACGCAAACGGGCCACCGAGCACAGCCACTAGAGGCCAGCGAGAGCCATTTAACACGCGTTTTTATAGACACACCGCACACGTGTAGCCTGTGGCGGCAACACGCTACAGAAGTGTCCGCGACTCGCCACTGTGGTCGCTACGGGCTACACAAGACGCCGATAATCGTCAATGTATTACTAAAGTGCTGGTAGCTCGTGACAGCCACCGGTGATTGAAGTCGGTGACCCGTTTGCGCCGACCCGTATATTAAATTACCACAGTTACCTATATTTAAAAAGAAAACATTGAAAGACATAACACAACGATTGCCTAACATACGGTTTTTACATCATGAATTCGCAACACTAACTTCAGTTACATTTCAATTAATTGAATTAAATTAAATTCATGCGTTTATCATTAACGCCGTAAAAGCATCACACGGTGCGTGATTTCATGCTTAATACAAAAAAAAACACTGGTCCAATTGTATTCTATGTCGAAATATCTCAAAGCTAGGTTACCAGTGAAAGGGATGTTAAACCGGACTTTTAGGCAAAATATTTTAGCCTAATTTGGCCTTTTTTAGTGCGCAAAGGTCATATCTTATAGAATTCGCGCACCGTGAAACCAATCAACAGACCATAGATATTAATCGTACTTGAATCTGTACAAAATTATTTAGACTTACTAAACAAAATTAAATAATGAACTGAAAATTCATTGCTCTATTACCCCATTACAAATAAGATGTTAACGGCAATTGGATAGTGAGAAAGACAATAGTACCGATATAATTTTAGATTATTATAATTATCGGTGTAACATAAATGTATCATCACCTGCATTAGGGCCAATTAAAAAGCATTAAAAGTTAATAAGACATTTAAGATATTGAGTATGTTTTTGAAATTGTATTTAATAATTTAATTAATTTAAAATTCCAATCATATTTTCCAACATTTCAATTAATTGAATTATAAACCAATTAATTGGACTTTTCAATGTGTAAGTGAAAGCTATTTGCGTGTCAAAAATAATTTCTATTGTATTTGAATGTTTCTATGGACGGATAGGCGATCATTTTGACAAGTGGAAACTATGATAGATATTAATAATTTTAATGCAAATTATTAGCGCCCATGTTCTATTTTTAGAAAATATTATTCATAAAACGTCTGTTCTATTTATTTTATTACTTTATTATGAATAAAAAACAGATTTATTAACTGTTTTTTAACTAATAGCAACACTGACAATACTCACTCATCAAAGAATTACAAGAAAATACGAAACACAAACAAATCATTACATTTTTCTATCAATTACAATAAGCAATATGACTTATAAGTTTATTACTCTGTACACTATAGTACATTAAGGTATCAAGCGCTTTGTCTCGTATATCGTAGTTTCTTACTAACATAATGAGGCGCTTACCCAATATAACGAACCCTCTTACGTGTTATATAGTAACCCAGAAACTGCAATTTTACAGGAGAATTTGATAAAAGTTTAAATATGACCAAATCTACCAATTTATTTTTACTTCAGAGGATAACACACATTAAAATAAGGTAAGTAATTAATGTCAAAAAAAGTAAAACCGCACATACGCGACTGGGTTACGATAATATACGTAGAAGGGGTAAATTTTAATAAATCCAAATAAAAGACTTCCACTTATTAATGCGAAATCGGCCCAAGCTCGTTACAAAATAGGACTTTATTATCTAAAGTCATAAAGGCGATTTTGAAATCGACTGGCTCGGTTGACATAACGCAGTTTTGACGTTTTGAGTCTTATATTAATAGGCATAAAGCCGATTTCGCATCGATAAAAATACGGAGACCCTTAACACCCAAGGCTTAAATTATAATTATTTATTTAGTAAATTTATTAGGTACGGGTAACATTGGCAAAGTAAAAGTGAAATTTCATTTTAAGCGAGATGCAACTTGTTTACAAGTCAGAAAAGGACAAGAAAATCATTTCACAATGCATCACAAAAATCACTAACCTATTTTAATTACAAAATGACAAACTTAACTACAAACAAAATATGAATTAACAACTTAAACAATATCCTTATAGCCCGCAGTTAAAATAAGTAGTTCGCATAGGAAACTAATGAAATGAACTTATATAATAAAAATTAAAGAAGTAGCATCTGCAATATTTTACTTCATTTTAAAAAAGTAAATTTTTGAGTTATGATATTTTTTGTAATATTAAAGTATTTAAGCATGGATAAGTAGGTCTAATTTTCACGTCATTATACCTTATTTTTTCTAGAATCAGCCGTTATTACCATGTTTAGTCCATTTTCATCAAATATGGCACCTACTGTTAAAAAATATCGTAATGGTTTTTCAGGTATAAAAAAATGGAATAACTTATAAAACTTTTTTTTTTATAATAGCGAAATGAAGCATTTTCACATAATATATAATAGAGAAAAAAACTTTGCAAGTATTTGATACTAATACAATCTACTGTGATATGTGAATAACATTGACACAATGCATATCTATAAATTAACTTTTTCATACATGACTTGGTGCAAGTAATATAAGAATACATACTTAGAAATACACACATATAAATATAAATGCAACACACATACTGAAATAATACAAGCCGAGGTAGGTCTAAGTTTTCTAATTATATGAAGCTTGCTTTAAGTAATATCCAAGGCACGTTTTTGGGCTTAACAAAGGAACTTGGTTGGATATAGCGTATATACAATGTCAAATAAGTAATAAGTTTTATTTATTTCCAACAGCGTTTTATATAAATTTTATATATCGAGACTTAATAATGAAAATGTTAAATGTTTATATCGATAGAAGAAACCTCACTTCAAGAATATAATTATGTATGATGCGTTGAATTATATAAAATAATTTTCAATTAATTGAATGAGACAGTGATTCAATTGTTTACAAAATATTAAAAATGGTAATTTTACAAAGTTTTTGAAATTACGTAATTAATGTATAGACATTTTTAAAGAGCTCATTTTATTGCCCAAATACGACAACTTTTTATGGCATTAAACATAAAAATTTATTTTTACTTTAGTATAAAGTTTTTTGCAATAATAGTAATTATATGTTGATTCCATTTATTAACTGAAATATTTCAACACTAGAATTTACCTTAAAAGAGACAACTGAAATAACTAAGATGTTTTATGAGAAATATTCAAAATTAACTAACCGGTTAAATATTGTCAGGTTCCCAAAATAATCAAATCGATATTTTACAATGCTACCCAAACTGATCTAGGCACTTACGGCAATCGTATTTTGGCATGTTTTTTGTCACAATAATAATGAATTCATTTCTTGGCAACTCCTCACTGTTTGATGAAACTAAATTTATACGATTTCCGACTGATTCTTTATCATTTCACTATAATTTTAATTAACATTCGCTATATTGGTGAAAATGTGAAATAGAAAGGAGGGTATAAAAGGAAACTGACCCTTATTAACTATACAATAGTGTTGATAATTTTTTCCGTGACTTATCCTAACTTTAGACGATTGGTTCCCTTACCGATTACTGAGGATTATGAAAAACTAAAAATGTATACTATAACACTGTGACTAAGAGATGATGTTATCATTTTTCAAAAATGTTTAATGCAAAAGTTACTATTTCAAAAATTGTAGTATAAAATTCGATTTTATACCCGTGAAGTGAGAGAAACTGATTAAATAGATTGCAAAACGTGATTCCGAACCGGTTCATACTAGCGCTGATGCAGTTTTCCGTCAACGTATCGAGCGCACCGAGTGTGCGGTTTACTTTATCTCCAAGCATTTTTGCTGAAAATCCCTTTTCATATTTTAAATGTACTCCATAAAATCGCAACTCGGAAGTCAGTTATAGATGTGTGAGTTGTGAAAATATTTTCATTTTCGCTGCACAGCACTACATTACTGTTATATTTCAATTGTATGAGTTAGTGAATTTGAGTTTATGTAAATTCTAATTTATAAATAAAGTGATAATGAGTAACATATAACCCGTAAAAAAACGAAGTAATTTCATTATTTTTTTAATAATGAATAACAACACAAACTATCATTAAATTCATTATAAATTTCGCCTTACGTTTGCTTTTTCCTGTGTCAGGTTAATATGAAACCGGTTCAAATATATCTATTTTTATTGTCACAAGGGCTTAAAATTTGGTTCAGCGCAAAGCACGAAACTTATGCTAAGTAGTTTATTTACTTACATATTGACTTGATGTCACAGCACGCTTTGATTTTCACTTTTTACAAATCACAAACTCACTAGAAGAAAGTGCTCTTTGTTTTAATCAAACAACCAATCAAAGACACTTCTAATCCATTATATCGATATGTAACATTTTACACGAGAAACTCTTAAACCTATTCAAAATAATAAGCGAAAGTTAGAAAACTAACTTTGAGTTTTCTCTAATGGTTTAAACAAAAACATAATTCGCTAACACAACGCTAAGAAATACTTACATTTCATTGAAACAAAAGAAAAGCTTTCAAATAACAAAACGAAGGTTTTAATCAATTACAGTTAATTAAAAAAATAATAGGAGGTCTTCATTACACTAGTTATAACAAAACCTTTGTACGATACGAAATATGATTCGCTGTTATTTAATTGGATAATTAACGAACAAACAAACAAAATATCTTCTATGATATTTACATTAGATATCATTAAAGTACTGAAACAATGCGCACCTTCTCTTAATGAGTAAAACTCGCTTACGTATACAGACTGCAAAAAAATGAGGACAAAAAAAAATAATGAAAAGTTATTTGAACACTAAATTAACATAAACTTGAAAAGTAGGAAGAAAAAACTGTTAAAAACAATGTTAACAAATACAATTTATGCTGGAGAATTCAGTCTAATTAGCGTTTTTGTATACCGTACATAGATATCTTAACAAAGAATTTTGATCAGACCTGAACCCATGGTATCCTGATTAGTAATATACCTCAATCCATTATATTATTATTCTCTCCTTAAAACTGAGGAGGCCTAGAGCATACTAAACCACGTTGCCCCAGAGCGTGGATTAACGTTAGTAGCCAAGGCAAGTCCGACATAGCTTAACGACTGTCTGACACTGAAAACTGTCTGACTGTCTGACGACTGAAAACGCTAATAAATCAAAACTAATCACGATATGAGAGCATTCAAGTGTTACGTAACGCAATTTATGCCCCTTCACCCTACCATGTAACGCGCCGTAACGATTTTCTATACCCCCTTCCCTAACGTTATATAACGCTCAAATTACCATTGTTACTTAAAAAAATGCCATTTTCTTGAATTAGAAGAACTATATTCGCTAGTTTTTACTATTAAAAAAACAATGTTACGTAACGCGTTGTTTGACCCCCCTCTCCTCTATGTAACGCAACATAACATTTTCCAAGCACTCCCTAAAATATCGCTACGTAATACTTGAACGAATATGCTAACCAAAATATTCACGGCTGACTCGAAAATGAAAGAAATACCTATCGGCAGACATATTAATGTAAATATAACATGTTTTTATACACATGAATGCTTCATTGACAATAAGATGTGACAGTAATATTGGTTAACAGTCGGTATACGTCAGAGTTCGCAATCCATTCGACAAAATTACTCGTATCTTCGATAACATTTAACCAGACGTAAATAATTCATTTCGTTTCATTCATCCCGTTCACATAAAGGACATTTTTATATATAAACATCAATATAGCCTTAAATCTCTAACTTATTTCTAATACACAATGACTGACTTTATACATTGCGAAGTACACAAAACGACTGAAGGAATTAAGATGAAAGAATTATTATTTTACATAATAAGGAGACAAGGTAATTAAATGTTCAATGTTCAAAACTAAATATTGTAACAGTTTTTACTGTTTGAGATTTGACAACATTAGCAATATTAAATAACGTTTTTTCTGTCATTAATTGTTACACACTCCTTACAAAACAAAATTTAATGTTTTGCAACAAACCTACTTTACCTAAGTTGACGAATAGGTCCTTTTATTATTTCCTGAGGATAAGAACATAGACAGACAAACAATCAAAGTACAAAAGGTAGAATAACACAAACTATGGCATACGAGTGCTTAAAAAGTTAAAGTTTAAGGCTAGTTAATTGTACTATCTTGAGAGCACATTTGAACTATTATAATTAAACACACAGAAGCTCCATTAAACGAAACAGATACAGATGAAATTGAATAAATACGTCTGCTAATAGATCTTGATCAACTACCAAATGTAGCTGATTAACCCGCAAAAGAATTTATATTGTAAGAAAGTTGACATTATAAAAAACAAATGGAGGATTATATAACGAAGATTGTCCTGCCTCACTTGTCTAGCTACAGGGGAATTGTTCCCTTTGGTAGGAAAATGCCCAGTACGGTAAAATTCTTCTAACATTTTGTCTTTCTCTATGAACCTATCATAGAGCCACTGGGTCATTCCTTCTGTATCAGATGGGACCTGTAAGAAAATAATAAATACAATTTCTATCTCTTCTTTCTATCATGGTTTCTGTTTTTGCAATTATTTGGATTCTAGGTTATTACAAGCTTCTAAATTTAAAAATTATGTGCTTTCCTATTCTAAAACCTTGCGTGAAGTTTTTGCCACTTAAATGCTACTAACAGCTGAGCCGATTAACGTCAGGAGTACCTGATGTGGAAATCTAGGGGATAAATGAAACTACTAAAGATATAACATGTTACATAATAACACCCAATTCGTCTTCTATAATAAAATATACTGTACTAATTCTTTTCCTTTTAAAGATTTTAAAAACCACCAGAAAGATTGCTGAAGAAGATTATTTGCACTACATGTTATAATATATACAGAACCTTACCTCACTACTAGGGTAGAGACGATAGTGTAGATGCGTGGTGCAAGGAGGCCTGGTCCCACAGACAACGTCTTTTAAATGAAGAGGAATCCGTTCAGGGTATGCGATGGTGACGTCCAAAACCCATTGTATGCTGGTCCCGGCTTTGAACGGCTTTGGCGTCTGCACGTTGTTTTGGTTGAAGTTATTGTCTGTAGAAGAAATTTCTACTATAAAAGGGGCACCTTTGTGTCATCATCTTTAGATATAAGTTATTTTGGAGAACTAGATAAGTTACATAAAATGTGATGAAAATAAGGTTTCCATTAATGGAACACAGGTCTCCTTCCCTAAACTAAGGAGGCCTATAGCATACTCCACCAACCCTAGCTTTGGAGTTAGTTTTTTTCCACCTGTTGGTGTCCAACATTGCCTAACTTCTGTCAGCCAGCGATAACAATCGAGCCTCTGTTCTAGAATTGCTTGGCCAAAGAATTATTAGGTGACACAGAATGAGGAAATATCTTCTGCAAATGTATTCCCTATCCCTAGATCAACATACTCGTTATTACCTTTTTTGGTATTTTCTTTCGACGTTCCAGCGACGTCTTCTGTGTAGGGTCCAATTTCTTCTAATATCACCTTCATAGCTCCGGCGCGCGGCAAAGAAACATACTCTAGTTTTGGTAGATTGTTCTTCTCAGCAAACCTTTCAACAACAAATTCAAATCTGTTACTTAATATCAATGTTATTTTGATCTACAGATACATCATAGGCACGATCGACGTGAAGACACGAAAAGACTTCAATTGAATTTTTTTTTCGTTACAGTAAGAAAGAGACAGCAAATGACTGTCGTAGAGATGATATGGACGCGTGAAATGTAGCGTAAAATACTTCTTTCGGTTGTTTAGTAAAGATGTATCGATAATATAAAGTATATCATTGCTTCGAATATTTTTTGCATAATATAATTTTAAATCTATTACTATAAGTAGCTTTGCTTAAGCCGGTTCGATTTCAATCTCATAAAACATAATTTTATACGATCTTGTAAAATACTTTACTCATCAGCATATCATTTACAGCACTTGTCTTATAGGGAATTGGCGGGCGATCAGAAATTTCACAATCATCTAAGAAATAAGTTTGGCACAATGTATGTACATCATTTATCACTGTGAATATTGACATGAAAATTAACTTAGAGTTAAAGAGGTTAATAAAACTTGGAAACATTACAAAAACGAAACGAACGCTTTCGCAACCCGTTGCGCTAAGGTTAGAAGTTTTTATATCAAGATGTTTTTTTTAAAGTACTAAGGAATTTGCTTTTTCAACTTCTACTCCATTTCAAAGCACTTTTACAATTTGAAGGTAGGTTTAAAAAATTGGTGCATAACTGTATCATTGATGGCTACCTGAATAAACGATTTTGAATTTAAATTTCAAAATGCAAGAAGTAGTGTTAAAGGACTAATTGAACTCCATCAGAAGAGACCTATCGTCATAGTCTCATCCATCATTTAGCAGGTTGCACAGAGCACATCAATACAGAGAATGCTAATAGGTATTGGTCCAGATTACGTTGACTTACACTTGACTATGGAAAGAGCCCGTGCTCGCTAAATTGTGATTGCTTATCGATAGTCTCTACCGATTTGTACCGAGTACCGAGTTTAGACTCAACGACCGTCTTAAGCGCTAAGGGAAGACTTTCTAAACTTCCCAATCGCCTCGCTTGAGCTCTAAGACGAGGGTCTTAAGAGCCAATTTTACGTTTCAATACGTCCGCGCTTGTTACGCTGAAGCACTTACTGTACCGTCTCGATAGTCCAGAGTATCGATAACAAATAAACCATCCAATTATGCGATAGCAACGAGCATAAGGGTTTTATTTTATAAAATGTTTCGATAAAACTTTAAGATCTTGCAGTAATAATATTACGTTTTGTTTCTTAATACATAAGCTATTCTAAGACAAAGGAAGCTTTAATAAGACTAGAGAATCCGCTTTGTGGTCGAAATCCGACCATAACTTATTATAACAAACAATCAAGTATAGACTCTTTCAATTATCTGTCAACTATCTATCAACGGAGCCTCCTTATTGAGACGACTATGTGATGTGTCTATTCAAGCGACGTAACTGCATGTAACGCAGCGCAGACCCATAAAAAAGAATAGACAGAGCGGTAGTATACAATTACGACAAAATAAGTGACGAACAAAAATCTGTCACTGTATAACGAGCGACCGGCTTCATATGTTCGAGTGGCTTCATATTTACGTACGTCACTTTTCGGCTAAGTGGCTACGTCTAACCTTTTTAATGGGTCTGTCATGTGTAACTTATAATAAAAATGTTACCTTTGACTAATTTCTCTCCTCTTGTGCAGGAAGCCTCCTTCAGGGAACAGCACCATGAACTGACGTCCAAGTGGCACGTAGTACCTGTGGATATGTTCTCTCAGCTCCTCTAAGGACTGGTCCCGTTTCGCTTTGCCCTGGGTAAGAAGAAACAAGAAAAAATAAAGTTACTCGTATATCATTTCAACTTATATTTGCTTCAATTATGTTAACATTACGTTGGTACCTTTAATGTTACGTCAATTGCTGGCCATCTGATAATGTCAGGGTGTGTTGATGATTTGTTTATCAAACGAGTGTGGTAGTGTGTGTTTTGTTTTATTTTCTAAATTTAATAAATAACACATAACATACAAAGTTATCAAAGACTTCTTCATGGTGTATAACAATTAAAAAAGAGTCTAAAATTGAAGCCTATACATATAAAAATAATACTCAGTTTATGTTATGTGACAATATTCCGAAGTTATATTTTGATCTTAAACCCCTCTAATATACAAGAAGCCTATTCATTATATGAAGTAGCGTCCGAAAAAGCCATCACTTTCCTCAATATTAAATGTACCTATAATAATTACGTAGGGGTCAAACTCTGAAGGGTGAAAATAGTGCAGCATCATAGTACTGCAATTACCATTAGGACCCCTGACCACTGCACCGTGACGAACTACGCATTAATATTTAACACGAAATGAGTTTCACTATAGTTTTGTTGTAGCACCCTATACTTCGAGGTTCTGGGTTAATTTTCAGATATTCCGAATACTAAAAGTTACACTATTGAAAATATTATGGTTTTGGTTAAAAGTTTTCTGATGGCGTTTATGATATTATGGGTTCTATTTAAAAGAGATGACATCTATAATTTTAAATATTTTTTTTGGTTGACAATACACTGACAATACATAGTTGATATCTTTCATTTTCATGGTCAACGATGAACAGTTATCAACTTGTAGGTCATCTGTTTATACGTATAATACTACAATATAAAAAATGACATTCAAAAAACCTATAATGCTAATACTTTTAGCAATTAATTCCCAATATGTTCCGAGAAATCCAACACAGACCTTTAATTCCGAATGACGAAGTAAGCAACAAGGTCGTGACTGTATCAAAAGTGATGTAGTTGGCGTCCGACACAAATTACAGCATTGTATAGGGAGTGAGTATTGAAGAACATTTCCGTAGGTTCGACGGCCGATTGAACAGCCGCGGTTAGGATTCACGACACTGTGGTTGTCCACTGATACACTATTGTCGTTAAAAATGCAAAAAAAAAAAAATATACGCATTTCAAATATTAAAAAAAGAATTACAGACTACTAATGATAGTTCATACTTTAGGTATCTAAAATACGTTGAGTGATACGTTGTTTTATATCATTTCTAAACAATCGAAATAACTGCTCCGCGTGTTATTATTAAAAGACATGTAAACTTAATGGCACTGCAATTACAGCATACTAGTCAGAAAACGTGTAACTATACATAAATATAGTACAATACAAATGTATACACTGCATGGATATAGTTTTAGCTTAGTTAGTGGTGACATGATATAGGCACGAGTAATAACTCAAAGGAAAATCACATTATACAATCGTCCGTAGATACGTTATGTATGAACATTATACTGAATAATAGGTGCTAACACAGCTAACCACTTCGATTGTCCCGGCGACACACTGACAAATTAGGGTCGACCCAGCTATACAATAGTTATACGATAAGAAACATTTAATGTTACGTTCAGTATTATTAACATTGACGGCAAATGGCGCAATTGAAGAGGATATAGGACATAGATTATGTCGTGAAGTAATCAGTGTCATATATGTATAAGGAATTTGGAGGTTACTTGATAAGTTCAAATAGTTTAAGTTTCCCAATTAGGTAACTTAAAATAGGTACTGTATTTATTAGATTTTAACAGTTCCATATTCTGGGAATAGTGCGCATAATATTATCTAGTCAAGAAAACCTAAAATTAGTTTGATAGGTATAACACAAAAGTATGAGTTTTAAGATGTATAGATAAATTATTTTTTAAGTCGTTTACAAAATATTCATTGTTATAAATTAGTGTTATTAAAGTATATTTACTTAATTTTATTTTGCATACATTATCATTCCCATGGTCCGATTAATCGAAGGCAATTTTAAAAGACCTTCCCTAAGACGATAATATAAAAAATTTGAACCATTACGTCAAGGTGTAATTTGTCACGGCCCGTATTCTTTTCATATACAAAATTATGGTTATCACTCTGAGCGTCAAAGTTGTGATTTATGGAACTAATCGTAAAATTTTTCATAACGTCATATCGCCACAGATGCTACGATCAGACCTTTTCACTGCCTTCTTTCTGCGCGTCTTTCGAGTGATATTTCTTGTTCATACTTGTTTTTGTTTACATTGATTTTAAATTCTAATGTAGCACTTATATACATTCTTACATAAGTAAGTTTCGACATTAATTTACACGTATTCTGTTATGTAAACTAAGTAGTACACTTAGGCATAAAGGCAGAGAAAAGCAAGAACATCGCAGCTAATCAATAGAAATAAAATTGAGTAACATATACATGTTCACATTCTTATACATTATACACTACTTGTAACAGATAATAAATCATACAGCAGATTATAAGATCAAAATATGCAGAAATGTTTAATTACTCATATGTATTATTACAATAACTGTCAACTCGTAAAATTTAAAATAAATTCCGTCGTGTCGACGACATTGGCAAAGCGCATCCAATTCGTCGATCGTTAGCGTTTTCAAAAGCCCTTCCGCTTGTCCACTTCACACGACCAAAGAAACCTTATAGAGAGCAACTGAACTAAATTGAATGCCCATAGAATACATCACGACATTAAGCCATGCGTATTATAGGTTTTGTTTAAAATTGTGTTAAAATTTTCGATACCAAATTGACGTTGACATCTTCCAGAGATATATCGAGTTATTCGTCATTTCGCACGGTAAAAACTGGCACGATCGAGCGACTTGGCACTTCTTGAATTTACCTGATATTTCTGTCGTCAACTCGCACGATCATAAAAATGTGAGGAATCTTAGTACAGTCAACTACAAAAAGCCTATTATAGAACGTTTAATATTTTATGGTTGGACTATGTGTATAATGATGTTTTGAGAGATATCGAGCGAGCCTAATTTGTTGTCCTAAATCTATTGTTTACATAATAAATTATGCTTCATGATTCGATCGCAGAGCGAATGTTCTAGTTATAACTAAAATAAATTTTCCTTTTCAACAGTGAATTTTTATAAGTTGGCTCTCTATACGATGTATAGTGATGCGGTTCATATCACGCGGTGTATCTTGAAGCGGGTCATTGCACTCGTGGGAAGCTTCCCGAGAATTAAAGGACGTTTATCGAGAGAAACAACATCGATTGGACGATTTTATAAGTTAATAAATATTAAAGGTTCTCAAACTTACGTAGGTAATACTATATCATACAAAATACTCTACACAGTTCATTTTTTTATTAAAATCTCCAATTACTAAAAAAACTATAATTATTTTCTTGGTCATGAGGAAGAAACTATGAAGAAGACTACAATTAAAAGTTAGAAATATGTAAAAAATATACCTTAGTATAAAACCGGCTAAAACTGTTAAAACACTTACATTACTTCTTAATACAAAGTTGTTCTATATTTAAAACCAGCACAGAGTAGCTAGCCATTCGCGTTAATAAGCAGTTCAACCTTGACGGTTGTACTTTTGGCCACAAAAAAGTATAATATAAAAATCAGTCACAGGAAAACTATTGCGACAATCGGCCTGTACGAGTTAACGAGCTTGTACGAAGGAAACTTTTACAGGGCACCGTTAGTGAGTGTAAGATAAGGGAAAAACCTTAACGTAATGTGTACACTAATGGCCGCCATAAAGTATACGCCCGTCATACGTCACGGAATAACGGAGGGTATGAACTGATCTGATAAAATATAGGCGATTTTTTATGAAGTTGGAAATATTAGGAATTATAGAAAATGTCTTATGTAGTTCTGTAGATTATTATGCTTCAAGAATGAAAATATTTAGGAGATTAAAAGATGTAACTAGTAAGATGAGGGCTACAACAAAGACCATCATTATTTTTCAATAGGAATTTGTAGACATAAATGTTGATTTCATTGATAACCAAGAAAATAATGCGATATTTTAAACAATATTACCCTAGAATACTTAACCATTTGATAACGTTTGCCGGTACAATTACAGTCAGATCGTAAAAAAATTGACGTCACTTTTTTGTTCTGAACACTGAATCTATTATATTTTTTGGTCTGTGATATAGAAGTACCTAAATAATTAAAAGTAACAAGCACAAATTATACTTTTTACGTCCTACAGTGTACACTGAAGTACCAACGTGTGCTGTTCTCATATAAAAGCAGGTCTGATTACCCGTGGCTAACTTTCCTACTATTTCGGTTTTAATTGCTACGTGGACGTTCTCTACAGAAAATAAACCGTGTACCAAGAACAAGATAGGTACGTTTATTTATGTTGGAAGCAAAAGAAAATACGTTACTTAGATAACTTTTTAACGACCATTGCTTGTTTTACTTAACGAACAAATAGTAATTAGGATTTAGTTTATTCGATGGATCGTGATTGGACTTAATTACCAACCTGTACATAACAAGATAATATAATATTTATAAAACGTCATTTATAAACATGCATAGTGCATCAGAATAAATAATTTGAAAAATAATAAATTCAAAATTTTAATTACTGAATAAACGGTATGAACTTAATCTTACCAATTGGTAATTGTGCGATAACAAGCCTTAAGCGATTGAAATCTAAGTAAAGGTTATTCGATCTAAAATAAGACGTGGCATTTCAATAAAGAGCCTCCTTTAACGGTTAAAATAACAATATCCGATCGCAGTTTTAAAGTAACTAAGATGTTGACACGGTCTGGGTTCGATTTCTGGTCGGGGAATAATTTATTTTTAAATATATCATTCAAAAGAGGCAGATATTTTATGTAAAGCACACTCGACGTATAAATACAAAAACAAACCAATTGCGTAATTTTTTGTGCCCATTGAGACGCCATATTATAATTATAAGACGACTAGCAATCAATGACCGTCGGCTTTACCGCATATTTTTTCCGTTTTTGCAATATTTTTTGTTGCTGCTCCTCTCCTTTTCATCTTAGCGTGATGTTATATAGCTTATAACCTTCCTCGATAAATTGACTATCTTACACTTAAAGAATTTTTCAAATTAGGCCAGTAGTTTCTAAGATTAGCGCGTTCAAACAAACAAACTCTTCCGCTTTATATTATTAGTACTATAGATAAAGACGCGTGCAATGTAAGCAAAACACTTACAAAATTTTTATCGGTTACTTACTAAAGACGTAACAGAAATCTATAGTACAAAACATCTTTATTTATTTTGAACGTGATGGCACAGTTTGATAATAAAACCCTTATCGCGACCATAAATAACTTAATTCATTTATCACTGATAAAAAAACACAACGAACAGTATACAGAGGCGCTAAAAGAAATATTGAAGGGCAAACATTCCCACAGTTATTAAAATAACAAAATAACCATAACATGCGAAAACCTTTGTCGCATTCGCATGTTCATCGTTCATGTCAGAGTTTATTTCCATTGTCTGTCTTTCTGATATAATTGCCGTGACGACAATGTAGGGAAATTTCTAATCGCATTACTTACGCGTGCTTTACCCCAACCTCAAGTTACGGTAACGTTTTCAAAAGGCTTCTGCATTGTTAAGTAACTGTGGGAAGGATTAAAAGGTAAAGAAAACTAGGGAAATACAGTATAATTAAAAATCTAAAGGCGGAAACAGACTTTGCGAGGCAAACGCCACGAACGGCGCACAACGCATGCCTCGGCCCGAGCCATGCGTTGTGCAATATTAAACCAACATATGCTCGGGTCGCGCCATCGCGTGCGAAGTAAATGCCGCGTATGTGTGTCTTCATGTTTGGCGAGGCATGTGCTACGCACAGATGCGTGCGTGTGCGGCGAGCGTTTGTCGGCCGGCTCGCCCGGCTCACAGCGACTAGTGCGTTGCGTTTGGATATTGAAATGTAGCCATAACAAAAGTTGTCTAATTTTTATGAAAATTTACTAAAGGCTACATTCGCGATCGGGTAAAAAAAAAACAACGTCACAATGGAAACAAGCTCAAATGTTATCGCGATCGGCGCACGCGCATTGCATCCTGCAACAAGGTCGTTACTAACATGTCCACACACGTCGACCGGATGCATTTAACACCTGAACATCATGTAACATGTTCACAAACCAATTAATTGGGTCCTGAGATGTGCATATTTAATTTTTACAACTGTTATTAAGCGATAAGTGTTTAATTGGTTATTTTATATCTTTTTTATGATTCAATAAATACGAAACTTTATCGTTTTAAAGTTTTATACTGCCGTTTATTGTACGCAGAGACATATTGTACGATTGTATTTTAGTTACGACAATTTTTTGACAGAAGGGCAAACAGTAAGTGATCCTCAAACATTGATGCGTTACCGATAAAAAAAGCGAAGCCTGACATTATTTTTGGCTACACTTCTTTTTAGACTAGCAACTCATTGGAGACTTCTTTAGTGTAACTAGAGTCCAGAAACGGCAGTAGGTAATCACTTACCATAATGCGTTGTGCGACTTTTCATATTGAAGAAAACATCATTTATTACCCGACTGCTCTAGAAGAAGCGTAATGTTTTTCGACCCTATTTATGTCTACTTCTTTTTAGTACGCTCTTCAGACGAAACGACGTGATGTAGTTCAACATGTGAGATGACATTCAACTGCATACATTCTACGAACTTAATAGTATTTTTGCATCTTTTAATTAAATTTAATTTAAATTAAAACATTTATTTCGTCTTAGGAACTAATAGGTCACTTAACGAACGTCTATATTTACAAAATAAATATCATTATTAAAAAAATTAAGAGAAAACAATTTACATGAACAATAAAAAGATCGTAAAATAATTTATTGACTCGGAATTCTGATAATCTTATTCAAAATAAATAATAAATCAATTATGTAATGGTAGTAAAGAAATATCATAAAAGTCACCAATGCCACAGATGGAACACTAAAAAAATAATACCATCAAAAAAAAAAGTTAATTTGTTTGGTACAGCCCTATAGCAGGAACTACACGTGACCGCCCTTATACCTGCGCACGCGTCGACACGCTACGATGATCACTGCGATATGTTTTTTCAGCACTCGTTGCCACGCGCTAAATGTCAGTTCACTGGAATTTATATTGGCTTCTATGTAACTCTTTATGGCTTTAACTTTCCCCTTTTCATTGTTATTTTTTGTGCCTTCATTATCAGTGAGTTTACTAATTGAATCGACAATTATACATAATTGATGATAACGTACTGTTATTCGACTGCGTTAGAACGATGTTTTTCGAGCGTATGTCATATACCTATGTATGTCCTATCTTTTTTCACACTCCATAGCCCAAAAAGTTCGACGGATATCGACATATATCATGTGTCGACATTCGTCTTTACTGTGGGAGTAACAAAGTCTATGTATATAAAATTTTAACCGACTTGAAGAAAAAGATGGAGGAAAAAAAAGTTCTCAATTCAACTATATTTTTTGTAATGTAACCTCAGATTTTATTACTGTGTGGGCTTCGAAATTATAAAATGCGTATTTATAAAAAAATCTTTTTACTTTTCTTTTGATTTTTTTTTTTTTTGTTAAGAATAAATTTAACACTGCGCTCCTGGCCACCAAAACATTTAAGAGTCGGGTTTATTTTCTATTAACGAAAAACTGACGCAACTGGCTAAAAATTTGGCTGTTTATTACCTATCTGAATAGCACTACGCATGACAGATCCTGCATTGATATCATAATTTAATTGGGAGCCACTTCACAGGGCAGTAAATATGGGAGAATGTTTCCGAACTCGCATATAACAAAGCTTTATGCTCCACTCCAAGGTAAGGAGTGTTTGCATCAACTTTAACAATCCCTAATTTCGGGGATGGGTGCAAACTTGGCAATCAGCTATTCAAAGTTAAATTATATGGTGAACAATTATTGAGCCGGAACTTACGGGGAAGCAGAGATGATTGGATACTGGAACTACTGGAAGGGATGTTGTTGGGATAAATAATCCAAATATTTGTGTAAAAATATGTCACATATTAAACTGACTATAACTTGACTTTGGCTTGACTAATTTGACTGATTTTTCTGTAGTGTTCGCAATTGCAAAAACTAGGTTTATATTTATGAAACAAAATCTTAAGTAACCCTAAGTAGAAATCTGAAAAATTTGAATGACATATTTTGTATTAAAGCCATATTACAATTTTTGTCGTGACAAAAGTTATCCAACAATTACATAATATTACATAATTACAATTGCGTAAACTTAACTAATTACAGATTTAACATTGTATCAATATTTTTTATGTTGTTTTATAGCTACTTAATTTAT
>LGAG01000953.1:318500-342981 GCA_001278395.1 Lerema accius | reverse complement strand
AATTAGGGACATCGATTTCATTTTAAAATTCATAACCAAACGAAAGATTTTTTTGTGTATATTACCTTGTGATACTACACTTATGACGTACGAGTATATTTGTCAAATGATGAATCTTTTTACATACTTATCGGTGAAAACCTTTCGTAGTGAAGTAAAGTTATAAGTTAGGAGACGCTCTACAAAATATAATACAATTTTATTTAATAAGGCAACTAAGTTGTCTTAACGACACTGCTGGCGAAAAATCTGCATAGTATTAAACAAGGAGGTCCTTAGACTGATTTAGGTAACTTCATCTAACGTAATTCCATTTTTCCTCTCAGACATGGTATAACAATGTTTTCCGTTAGTGGCCAGGATTATGGTACATTTTTTAGTAGAAAACTAACCAAGTGGATGTGATTTCGTAAGGGATGTTCTTGGCTTCGAAGATAATCACAATTATTAGATGTACTGAAAACAACTTACAGACCAACCCGTAGCCAAAATTTTTCTATGAAGAAAAGGGGGAGGGGGGACGGGGCTCTTGCTTCAACATCCCAAAGTTTCCAAAAAAATAATATGTCTTATGTATTCCTACACATCAGGGGATTTGGACTTTTTACCCAATTGCACCAGATAGTGAATGATGTTTTTTGAGGGTATGTATGTATGTATGCCAATTACTTTTAAATCATATGACACGTCATTGGATTCGTTTACATTGTGGAAATGACCAAGCCTACTAGACATAATTATCTGCCCCGATCCAAACATTTCAACAGTCGGTTTTTTTTTAAATATTAACGACTACTGTCGATCACCATTTGATATTCCTTGATTGGACATACCTGAGAATTCTTCATAAAGTGCTCAAAGGTGTGTGAAGTCTGCTAATCCGCACTATGCCAGCATGGTAGACTATGACCTGTACCTCTTATGAGAGGAGACCCGATCCCAGCGGTGGGACAGTAACGGGTTATGATGATGATGAAGAAGATCTATTTCATGTAATTATAACTATTTGTAGAAAACTATGCAAGTCTTAAGAAAGCGACCTCTGCTGGGCACAGATACAAAGTTTTAAAGCTATGATGTATAGCTGAACTTACCATTATAAACGAGGGGCGCAACTAATCCCGGCCGAAGTAGGATTTATTTGTCCAACTTCTGGGTATTAAGTATATTTATGTTACATTAGCGAAGATTCAAACTTAAATCCGTTAAAGCCTTATCTAAAATTTCACGATTGGAAATGTCTTAATTTATTGCAGCTTTTTGGACCATCTGTTTTTTCGTAAAGCCATTCATCATAAGCATTTAGCCTAATGAATGCGCAGCTGGTATTCTTTCGAAGAATTTTAGGTCAAAGTCAATTTTGTTTGTATGTTGCGGGTTAGTAGAAGCTACCATAAATATTATGAGTATTTCTTACGTGCTAACTAACCATTAGTAACACTAACGTGCTTATGTTGAAAAAACGATATTATTTATGAGTCATTAAATCAAGTCATGAATGTACGAGTATAGTAACAATGCATCATAAGCAATGGAATGCAGAATTCTCAGATTATGCTATTCTAGGTCAGCATACTAGATTGGAGAACCTGCTCTATGGTCAAAATTCAACCATAGCTCAACCATTTCAAGACTTCTTAGGAAAATAAATCTGTTTTAAGTCACACCTAGAAAACAGAACAAAAAAATACGAAGACTTTTAACATTGAGTAAGTTTCTATTATGAATGTATTTATAACTCATATTATGCGTAAAAATTAACTCTGTGCACTTCTTCGGCATATAAACTTTCACTATGCCAAAACTAAAACTCGTACATGGCTGCATTATTCTTATAAATGTACCGAAAATTCAACCCTATACGTCATAAAATTCAAACTTGCGCAGATTTTCCGTAACTGTGATTTTCAGACCTTCAGTCAGTCAGACAACAAAGCATTGAGGCGAGACACTATTTGCGTGCCCATTGACCAGTAAATTAATTTAACTTAATAGCTTTAATGTCTACAGCTGGGCTCAGGCAATACCAAGTGGAGAGCCGGGCGCTGACTTTAATTAATCACTCGTTGAAATGGAAAATTGTGCAGATGTTCTCCCATAATGACGCCTCTTACTATGTTTAAATGTTAAGGGGATTGTAACTATTCCATTTTCCGGATTTGAATGTTAAAGTGAATCAATCAATACGGGATTATTGGCGAGATGAGGTGCACGATGAATATAGATTTAGACCTTACTCCAGTCGTTATAAGATTCAATTTTGGGGTTCGAAAGGCGATTAATCTCAAGTCCAAGATGTCCGTGGTAAATTAAATGGGCCACCGGTGTCGATTACGAAGTAAATAAGAAGCCTGATATCCTTAAGCCACCACCTCTTTCATGGATCTCTGATAAAATAAGCGAAATTCGCTGAAAATTTACAAACATACTGTGATGAAAACAGTGGTTAAGTTAAGAAAATTAACTTGGTTTTACTGCTGGTATAATACGACCTCGATAAGACAACTATTAAATAATAATAATATCCGCTAACACACTCATACCCCTGCAGTAGGATTCCCTGTGTCGCGGATGGCATGGACAACACAAATAACACATCACTAATTACACCCATGACCCGAGAACAAACCTATATCTGTCACATAAGTATCTGCCCCGGCCGGGAATCGAACACGGGACTCCTCGCTACGCAGGCAGGGTAACTACCAACTAGGCTACGGGGTCGTCAAAAACACGTCAATGACACCTTGGCTTGCCTAGAAGACACACACAAACGTTGATAATCTCATAAAATAAACCCTCCTTTCGCATTCACGTAAAAAAAGAGCGCAAATTTGAAATTCCCAAAAACTGTTACAGTCGACATCGGAGGCACCTATCGATCACATTTAGTGCGTCACTACCGTGGAATTACCGGTGGCCATACTATGTAACCTGTAGTGAGCACGTCAGCAGTCTGCCTCTACCAGCGGAGCAGAAACGCGTGATTAATGATACGACACGCTTTGAACTCGAGTGGGAGCTTGAACCGATCAATATGTGTGACTTGTGACGTTATGGACCTTATTACGAGTCGTTGAAACCGTTCACACGACCATTGGATTTAGGTGAGAGTGGAAATTCTAAGTTTTGTTTATTAGTCGATTTGATTGCGGTTTTACAGGATTTATGTCAAGAAAATACTATATGAACTTTATCTACAGTTATGTATTAGAATGTCATAGAGTCTTAATTACATAAATGACATGTCGTGTTTTTTTCTCTTCAAGGTCGGTAAATCATCGGTCCTACCTTTACTGTTGCTGATGACCATGTAATACGATTACTAGGTACTTTCCATTTGGTTTACTTGTAAGGTAATTCTAGTGAAAATACTAGACTTCCAACCCCAATATACTCCAAACAATATCAGGTATACCTATACCTCTAGTAGGTAGCAAGTAACAATTCTCAAGACAGCGTCGTAATACATGTCGGGAAAAATGTAAAGTTTAACGTTTATAACGTAAGTTTTCAGTCACGTAAACACAGTTTATCTTTAAAGTTTCACGTAGCTGAGCAACGCAGAAGAATTTTAACGTTGACTTATACCTTTAATCGCTTTTACTGGTAAACTCGGTTCTTCATTCAATATACTGACGTCACAGTTAAGACCTGTATCCAACCAGAAGTTATTATGTATACAACTAAATAAAATTTAAGTGTCTGTAATATTAAAACAACCGCTTTTACTTAATGCATACGTATGTTTACACGTTACATGTACCAAATAATTTTTTTTGTCTGTCTGACTGTCTATTTGATTCGGCTAATCTCTGAAACGGCTGGTCCGATTTTGACGGGACTTTTACTGGCGGGTAGTTGATGCAATAAGGGGTAACTTAGGCTCCTTTTTTTACTTCCATCTCGGCATAGGTTTCCCAAAGCGAAGCGAGAGCGGCTCCACTAGTTCTTACTAATATCATAAACATGAAACGCGAAAGTAAGTTTGTCTGTCTGATATGTTTTCACGCCACACTAGTAGTGCTAATTGAAATTTGGCAAAGGGAAAGTTTTAATCTAGAGGAAATAGGATAGATTTTATGTGTAATATCTGTTTACCTGCGTTGACTAGCCCGGTGACTTGTGTCAATCTTAAGTGATCGCCGATCGAACATAAGCAAATGCGGGCGGTATCGGAAGGTGTATGGGTGACCACGCCTGGAAAAAATCTTGAGATATTTCGTGTTTACTCTGGAGTAGTGTGGGGAAGAACGTAGAACCTTCTTAGTTATGAGGAAAGACCCGTTCTTAAAACTGACATTGACTTAGATTTTTTAAACATTGTAAAACCCGTGTTGTTACAGTTCGTCAGCTACACTCGCGGCAGGTGTAAAAGCGGCTTTAGCGAGTTCGTGCAACTCAAAAGCTCGAGATGGAACTTAATCGTTGTAAGTCTGCAGGGAGCGATTTGTACCAACTGTTAATGATCCGTAAAAACACCGTTTAAGTCACCAGCAAGCTTCGCTGGCGCGCTGCAATTTTGTAAAGTCGTCAGATGACAATTTTGATGTTTAAATTTAGGTTTCTTTTTAAGGATGCAAAGTGAGGAACGTGTTCTTTCAATTGGCGTGGGTATTTACTTGTAAAGTCGTCTTTATATACATTAATGATAGTTGAAAACTCAGGTGTATAATTATTTTATTTATGCTGTACAATAAAGTGTACTAAATAAATATTACATTTAGTTAATAATTACACACTTTCAATAATTATTTGTAATTGACATAAATCACGGAGATACAAATAATTCTTCAAGGGATTTCGGTTGCAATGCTAAAGAGCCACAGAACCAAAAAAATATTTTTACCTTCAATTCAACCGGGCTCTTATTCATCAAACAATAAAATTGTCAACCAACTTCGCACCTCGCACCTCGCAACTTCGCAGAAAACTCGCAAAATTCACCGGTTCCAAGAAAAATAACTGAAGTTTGTAGTGAAGAAACTTGTACCGAAGTTAAGAACGTAGGCCGTGACGACGCATCGCTCTCGATATTATACAACAACTTATTTAACTTTTCCCTCGACACGGGCCGAACCAATCTATTTGTCATTCTTTGAGTACGAGTTACTCAAGTTTTAACCCTTTGTAATTCTGAGAAAATCTGAGGAGACGACGTTAGTTTACAATCTTTGTTACAAGTATTATTACTTTCTATCTACATGGTAAGAATGGAGGTGCTTTGCAGTGATGAATTAGCTATTAAAACATTTGAAATTTCAATAGAAATAAGTAGTACCTTCGTACAATCGTTTTATTTTTTAGTTCTATATTTAAGTTTTGTTTTCGTGTACATAAATAAATCTTCTTAATTCAAATCTTAAACTGACTCAGACTTCTTCCTAATACCTAATATTGTTCTACAAGTTCCATAGATGGCGCTTCAAAACTTCTTTCCTGATACATGGTACTGTAACGTATTCCAAAATACAAATCCCATCGAACCTAATCCAAACATTACAAGTTACGCTAAATTCGACGACACAGCGAGTCCTAATTATAATATCTCTTCATAACTAAGGCAGTAACCCACTACGGTAGAATCCTGTCCACTTCAACGCTCATAAGCTTGCACAAGCACCGAGGGCCATTCATTAAAACTTACTACAATGGCGCAGATAAGCAGATAATTCAATAAGCGCACGCCCGGTACTTGGACAATATTTTACGAACTATGAAAAGGGGAGCTCGTGTGTCTGTGTGTATCGTAGCTCCAGGACAATATAACTACACACGCACACATTCACAAAAGTATACTCCGATAAAAACAACTTATAAGTTAGAATTATGAGAATTACGAGAATTGCAAAGATATATTTTTTGATATCGCTATGTTGCCACCAAATTAACATTGTTATATTAAGGCACCAAAATGTTTCCTTAAAACGTTGTTAGTGTTTTATAAATTACAATTTCAAACACTACACTACACACAATACATTTTTCGAAGGTAGGAGCACTTCTGCTTGCGATAATCACTTTTTACTTCAAATTCATCATTAAAATTTTGCGTCACTGGAAATCGAACCCAGGACCCATTGAGCAACTTTCCAGCGTGATAAAAGCTTTACTAAACACAAAATCGTTATAAAATTCCTCGCGAAAAAACACACTTAGTAAACTCACAACCGAATTCGTATCCATACCTGTTTAGATGAATATCTACAACGCCTACACCCCAAATGTTCTTTAAAAAGCTCGTATTCCAAGTACCTTATACCCCAGCACACCATCTGTCTTCGTTAGGCCAAGGTTATACGTATTAAAAGTTAACGTCACACCGACGCGGGGAAATGTCTATCTAATTTTCTCGTATGGAAGCTCCTAAACAGAAGGGTCGTTTATTTTTCCTCTATTGTATTAAGGGTCATATGGCAAGTTCAGTGAACTCTTGCAGTGATAGAGTAGGCATTAGTAAGCTGTCTGCGTCAATTGCAAATGATAGATGGAAACGGAGTTGAATAGATGGATAAGTATGCATATTATTTTATGCTAACATAAATTTAAATACTAAACAATTCAAATGTTTATTTCGAAATGGGTGTTCTGAAAATCGACTAAAGTTATGCCATTGCTACAACAAATGCTAACGGTGAAGTAGTTTCTTAAGAAAAACGGCAATAAACTTCTAAGAAGATTTTTTCCCAAAGTTACAGACAGCACTAATAATTTGATAAGTGTTTTAAAAAAATGAGGTTTTACAACCACATAACGTTATTAATATTCCGTAGTGATTCCCGCTAGTCTCGTTGGCAAGTTACATAAAAACATACCGAACAAACAAACAAACATTTCCACCGCAAGCCTGCAGCGGCAACGGCTGTTCAAACAGAACGCTGTTAAGGTGCAATTCCGCGAGACGCGACACGTGACCAACGTCAGCGAAAGACAGCGATCACGGAGACTTACCACGTTTGCAGATAATATTACTTATGAATTTTGCGTAAGATTTATTCCGAATACGTTTCCTGTTACAGTTGTAGTTTCAGTCTCTGAAAAGGTGATACAAATGAAATCGTTACCTATTACCAAATTACCATTAGCAAGCAGAGTCACTAAAATTTTACTGGGCTATGTCATACTGTATGAAATGTTAATACAATTAGCAAACACATTTTTAAACCTGTAGCGCTTTTTCGAATAACATTTCAGAACTGATAATAATACCGCTCTAAGAGATTGTAGAAAACTTCTAGAAAAGCATTACTTTATCTTCGTGGTAAATGATAACACTGTTTGTCGCAGACGTTAGTCGTTGTCTTGTATAGCCGAATCGCTCCTTAACGTGAACACGGTGTGACGTCACCGTGCACTAACTCACTGAAGTGATCAGCGCTAGTCGGACTATTTGAGGAAGCTTCACGTTTTGAGTATTGAAGAAATTTCCTCACTAAAAGCTTTCATTATACTAGATATTATGATACTATAGAATTAAAATACAGTAAAATATAATGCGGTGTATTCTATTTATATTTTTTACGAAATATTTGTATTCAA
Source organism: Lerema accius (assembly GCA_001278395.1). Taxonomy (NCBI): domain Eukaryota; kingdom Metazoa; phylum Arthropoda; class Insecta; order Lepidoptera; family Hesperiidae; genus Lerema; species Lerema accius. The sequence goes on along the minus strand of LGAG01000953.1, from coordinate 335,442 downwards.
TTTTGTGTCATAAGTCCACTTATAAAATTCATCAAAAAGTGTATACACGCTTATAGTCTCAAAATAAAGTTCCCAGAATATTGAATGCTTTGGATAATACAAATTGACAAAGGACATCATTTAAACATATTAATTTGTATCAGTTAGTCAGGTATGTTCAGTTCAAATTTTTTTTTATAATCTCATAGCCGCGGAACAAAAAAGTCTGTCACAAATATCTGTCGCAGGCTGTCGTCGGCCGCGTCTGCGGAACCGTACCTTAAAAACGATCCTGCAGCATAGACAGACATTAGTTGCAATAGTTAAACTTATGGTTAAACAGTTACAGGCTGGTGTAGGTATCGAACAGCGATCTAACTCTCAGGTGATCAGCCCGAGTTCTGTTTGTCTTGTCGAGAGCTGTGGACCGACTGACGAGTTTACCGTTTCTCGTAGTAACTAACTATGTTACGTACTATGTTACACGATAGATTAGATAGTACTCGGAAAATAGACACATGAATTAAATGAAATTGATTGATGATGATTTTCACTTAACAACGTTTTAAGGAAGGTTTAAAGATATTTTTTTAAAGTGTTTTTATATTTTTTGTTATAAAATATGTTGTGTAGGTACTAGAATCCTCTATACTTTTAAAAAAAATGTCTCCTCTCAAATTTTTTCTCCTTTTTCATTCTGTATGTAAGTACCTACTCTGTTTTTCTCCATACAAGTATTTTTAACCTAAAAATAAAGTTCATAAAATTGAGTTATGAATGAACGTACTAACTCTTAAAAGGCAAACTTTTCGCCTTATCTAAAACTAAAATAATATGTGGTATTTAAAGTTATGATAAAATAAAATAAAATTAATGACTGGCAACTTACTGATAACAACTATTTGGATAACGTCTATATCTTATTTAATGAAGCAGTTAGCGTTATGCCGTGACTGCATTTCATTATATTACACGCACTTTGCACGCGATAGCGAAGAAATATTTTAATTTGTGTATTTAAGTTCTCCAGTTATTGCTTTTGTGCTTGACCACTGTTTATTACACTAACAACCCGCTCTCGCTTCGCTTCGAGAAACACATGCAACAGAATAGGTTAGAAGAGTGTTTGTTTTTTCATAACAATTACTTAACAACTTTCATAGTTATACATTGATAGTGCCGCGTTCTCATACGCAGTTTATTACAAATCTTTAATGAATTGCTAATAGATATTATTATACTGTAGATATAATTCATAATTACCTATCTACATCGTAATTATAACTAAATCTGCAATAAACAATATACCTACCTAATATTCAATTACAACCCAAAAAATAAATACGCAATACCTTCCAGCCATGAAGAGGGAAAGCAATAATAATATCAATACAGTATTTGGTGTGGGTGCAGAAATAATTCCCAACTCGGCATTATAAATACCTCCCCATCCTGGGGTTGTAGGGTTGTACCTCGATCGCTAGAACCCCGTACTACCCCGCTAATCCCGCCGCAGGGTAGATATTTTTATTATTCCCGGAAACAATTGGTATAACTGTGGCTCCGTTTAGGGAAACGTTTGCTTAAAGTAGTGATCGTTTAGGGAAGTGTCTGACTACGAACTACTCTGAAATATTTACTATTCCGAAATGAATAAATTGCTAATATTAACGCCCAAAATACGTTTTACTAATAATTGCATCTAACGTAGTGCGGTAGCACGGATTTTTGTGTAATTCCCTAAATTCAATGTATGATATAGACATACAATTTATAAAGGGGTTCAAAGTTGAAGCCGACACGTTTTTACATATTGATTCATTAATTCATAACTCAAATAACTATAACTCACTTTTTTGCATAAAGGCTCGTTATAACGAATTTTCAGTTACGACACCCCACCCCACTTGATGAATTAAACACTACATCAGGTAAGAGCACTCAAGTTGGTTAAAAACACCCTTAAATCACCAAGTTTTTTTTGCCAACTCAAAAACCCTGTCATCCCTAACTGACGTAACTTTAGTACTAAAACCTTTTAAAAAACATTTCACGCTTAAACACATAATATGTCATCTCCTATCACATATGATATGTATTCATCATCATTAAACAAACACGGTAACTCAACAAACAAAATATTCCAAATTATTGTTCCGAAGCGAAAAAATCTCAAATCCCATTAAACATACGATCAATCATAACGTAAAACTTTCATTTGCTGCCAGGTGGCGTTTAAACACGGTGATATTTGGATCACGTCATCATAACTTTAATACACTTGTGTCACTAAAAGCGATGATCCGTAAACTATTATTCGTTTACTCTCTCAAGAAGTTACTACAAAGTTTCTTATGACCTAATAGTACATTGTTATACGTAAATAAGTTTTAAATCACAAGCATCGTGTATAGAATAGTTTCTTATGAATCCTGTATGATTTGCAATTCAGAATTGATGTCACTAAAAATTCAGTTGAAGTCCAGCGTCTTGTGAGACAGATACGAGTAAAATAACACACGTTTAAATCATTCAAACCGTTTCGGTTGTAGACTATGCCAAAAAATAACATACATACCCTCGAAAAACTTCCTCCTACCGCAGTCAAATAAAAATGATAAAAAAATAAAAATAGTCCACCTCAATTCTGAAACAAGGCCTCAATCGCACCAAGGCACCGTCGGCGCCATATTTTTGCGTCAACACCGCATTTATATGATAATGCAGGCGTCGGATGGCAGCATTCGAAACTGATCCGTACGAAACTTGCTCGGAATGAGTTCCGAAAAATTCCGAACTCGTAAATCTAATTTCGCCCACCTCCGGTCCGGAGCGATATTTGCTCACAATTCCGCTTCCTCCCTTGTTTGAGGATCGACTGTTGACGACTTGTTTTACTTTCTACGGGTAGGCTATATGCTAGCTTTTGAAGTTTAAAACAAAAAAAAAAATCTTATATTTTTTTCTACACGTATGTTCTAAAGCACGTTAAGCATTGTGCTAAGACACCTCTTTTAAAAAAAGGGTACTATAGTTGCAATTTTAATCATAAAAACGTGTATTTATAAACAACGGAATTTGTGTCAAAACAATTGAAACAACACTTAACTTTTTTTAACAACTTCGCTAAAAATAATTGAACGCTTGAATAATCCTCGTCTCCTTGATCATCTTACAACGGAACACTACAGTTTTATTAACACCGTCTCTTATAGCTTCTCGTAGTAACTCAAACCGAAGCATTATTCGGAGTTATGAGCAGAAAGTTAGGGAGCATTTCTTACCTTTCATAACGCGTGGCGCGGGCACGGCGGCGGCGCGATGTTTACGTTTTTATATGCGATAAACGTTTCGGTACTCACCTGTAACAAGAATATACATGTTAATGAGTAAACTTCGCTTGTCGCCTGATGTTTGTACAGTATGATTTGCGTTTGAATGGTTACATGTACGAGTACTTTTTGGTCTTTCCGCCAAGCCCGCCTAACTAGGTAGCAGTCTCTTGGTCATTCACTCATTCATTCATTCATTTATCAAACTATTTTTTTTCTTCTTACACTGTGAGGCAACACTATAACACGTGATGATTTTCTTAAAATTGGTCTAACCGTTTAGGAGGACTGTAGTACACATACATTAGCTTTTTAGAAGGAAAGAAAAAAATTAAATAATTTTTACATACGTAAAGATATAAGACAATAGATATAAGATATAGATATAAGATATACAGAGTTATAGATAGAATAGTTGTAGCAAATATTGGACACAGATATAAGTCCAAAATTAGCATGAGTACGTACAAGGTACTCACAAAATAAGTACTTGACGAAGGTATAGAAGACAGCGGACAGGCTCCAACGTCCAACATCTCACTTACTCGCAAAAGGGTTGATCAATATTGCAAAACCTTGTCAAGTGCGAGTTGGATTACGCGCATACGGTTCCGTATTAGGTAATATGCGATACTTTGGTGCTATTTATCGATTCACGTGGATTTAAGTTTTAATAATGTTGTTTTTTTTTGTAAATACATAATATACTTTCCCTCACAATTTTTTTTTGTCATTATTATTTCCCACAGAATACTCGCATATTTTCTCATCATTCAACTTTTATTAGCCTTTCACGAATATTTATACAAATCTGTTCAGCTTTTCTTTAACTTTAGCAAAACTAATCTTTTAATTTTGCATAGATAGCCCAGATGTCTTAAAAATATGAACAAATATATTATTATACTAGAAATTTTTAAATAATCATATCAAATCATTATTTTAGAGCACGTAATTTATGTAGTTACTTGAATGATTTGACAAAAGAAGCAGACATTACAGAGAGAAAGAAGGTTAAGATTTTCGTCTTTTCTTGTTAAGGAACCCTAAAAACCCCTCCGAGAACAGCGGCGTCTATGGAGAGCGATAAATTACATTAAAAGCCAAATTAATTAAATCAGAAAACGAACGCTGCAGAGAATCCTTTTGGCGAAATTTAATAAAAAAAATCATAAATTAACCACGACTAATTGGATTTTTTCGGCTTTCATTATCTCTCAACCAATATCATTTTGTTAAATTGCTGTTTGTATGTGAAGGGAGGTATTCCGATCGAAACTTCGAGATATTTAAACAGTGGATTCCACAGCGGAGTAATTTTAGAAATCTAAAGCATCGAACGGGTTAAATTGGGGATGAGATATTATGAGAAATTGTATGAGAATTCCTAAAGATATTGGACATAATATAAATTCTGCGAGTAGAGCGTCTAAAAATGTTTTTAAATTACTTTACAACTATTTGTTATATAAAACCAGTCTTTAAAAAATATTTCATTATTTGAAAAAGTTTAATCGAAGTATTTTGTACATCGGCAACTAAGTCATAAATAAAAACTAATTTGTAGTATTACTAACTTACTAATACTACATACGTTCATACATACACTCAAAAACATTACACTCCTTCTATCGCAGTCGAGTCAAAAAATCCTGAAAAAACCAGAAAATATTTTGTCCCGATAAAACTTTAGGCAATAACTCAAAGAGAGTTATTAACGTGACTTATATAGAAGTACTTATAATATTAGATCAGGACAATAAAGGTCTAACCGCCATAAAAATAATGATTACGACTACATAAAATATTTCAACGACCGAATATCAATCACAGGGCCTTAGAGTAGGAGCGAGTAATCCATAGTCCATCAATAACGAGGAATCACTGCTTCGACCGGCCTCGGGGTTGACCCCATTCGTTCACACCAAACCGTCTGTTAGAACGATCTGCAGCAAATATTCTTACATATAATAAAATTGAAAGTAGGGAGCGGGCTCTGTTTGTCTGTGTGTTTGAAAAAGCATCACGTAAAAACGGCTGATTTGACAGTACAATGGATGAAATACATAAATAATCCTTAACTCGGGGCGTTACTTAGGCTTTATTTTATTTAAATCGGTCCACTCTATCAAAAGTTATTAAAATTTTAAGTTTGTATGGGATTTCTCTAACTGACATGACTGACAGACGTAATCAGCCATATTGCAAAACATACAACAGCAGTAGTTATTTATTTTAACCTAAAAGATACACCGAAGCGAAGCGAGGGCGGGTCTACTAGTAAACAATAAAATGGGAATAAAAAATTAATTCATGCTCGAACATTAAGTCTTTGTTGTAAATATTCACACAATATATCGAATTATAGCATCTACAACAATTTGTAAGACAATAGTTTACAAACAAACATCTTACGACTTTCAATGTGATTGTGATCAAACCGAATGTCTACGGATAAAAGGCAGTAATCCCGTAAAGGCCAGTGGATTGGATCCACCATAAAATTTGACAAACGAGACAGTTATTGAGGACGACGAGTTGACTACTAATCGATGTTTTATTACTGTTTTGTTCCGAGATGAGATCGCCTTAAGCCGGGGCCGAGTTATTCGAATATTTCGCCGCCATATTGGATGATAACTTGATTAGAGATATTAAATTTTCTATGATAACAAATGTAAAATAGCATTTTTTTACGATTGCATAGGTACTTTAGATGAAATTATTTGGTCTTTACAAGTTGTATACTATGAGTCTGTTTGCTAACTTTATATAATTCTTCGCAAAAGTTACGTATTTTTTTAAGTAAAAATATATAGAAAAGTGAATAGTAAATTTTATAAATACTATCTATAGAAAGTGGTAGAAGATTGTTATTAAAATAACACATTTACTACCTTTTACAAAAATACAAAGATTAAAATTAATTGCAATACAACATGTAACAGGCCATTTGAATCAGAAAAGTGTAACAATCGTTACCCTTAATACAAAATTATTCGTTTCATTAATTCCTAATAACACGTAGTAAAATATACGCTACGACGTAGCTCTACATAACTCTACAACGCTCTACGCAAGTCTACGTAGCACTACGTAACGCTACAAACGTGATTGAAATTTTCCTATTCGTAGAGCTCATGAATCATTGATATTGACTCCATACTGACACTAGTTGATTCAGCTCGTAGACTCTACCTTATGCAGTATTTGAGATAAATTTCCTCTATACAGACTGTTAGTGGATTAAACTCAAAAGTTATTTTGAATTTTCGAGTTACGCTAGTAATATGTGGCCAAACGAGCTTAATTCAATGTACGGTCTTTTTAAGGATAGAAATAACTAATTTGGCGTTATATAGTGGCAAACTCATGTAACTAAATAAATCCCTTAAACTGTGTAATACAGTTAAAAAAACATAGTTTTTTTTCCACAACAATAAGACAACGCAATTTTCGTCCGATAAAAAAATCGATTCTAGTAATTAATCATCATAGAACTTGTCAAACATTTGCCAGAAAATTCGCTGTAAAAAAATCTAATACACGAATTCACTCGTCACCTACTATTCAGCTAATAGCTCGACATACGGCAAGAATATAGTAAAATGTTCGCATCCTTCGAGTTCATGAATCATTAATACCGGTGTGAAATGCTGACACCAGTTGAATCGGCTGCCGGTAACAGCCGCTTTGTGAACCTCTGAGAACCTTTGTCTTCGTATCCAAGCGTGTATTATTAATTATTCAAGCCCTTCGATTTTCTTGTTAAGTGTATAAACAATTAAAAATAAAATTAGGTAAAAGTCAAACAATTTTTTTTTAAATCAAAGAATAAACAATTTTAATGACAATATTATAAACAGCCACGCCCCGAAATTAAAAATGTATTTGCGAAATAAAATAAAGTATTTTATCGGGAAAACTGGGAATTAAACGTAGGAACCCAAGTTAACGATGAAACATTTTTGACATCGCCGATAGTGGTAAATTTTCTGATTGAATAAAAGTTGTATTCAACTGTACACACATATTTACTAGGTTTTTTCTATATTAATAACTAGACGATGCCCGCATCTTCGCCCGCGGAAAAGTCATTAAACAAAATATTGAATTTATCCCAAGAGAACCTATAATCAAACACAATCTATCCTATGTCCTATTCCTGGATGCAAACTATGTGTGCAGCGTATAACTATAGGGCGTGGAGGACGTACAAACATCCACACAAACTTTCACATTTATAATTTTAGTAGGAAGTAAGATTAAAAAAAAGTCTAGTATATTAATTCCCTCCCTATCTCCCGCTCGCGACAAAATATTTGACCATAACGAGTATTTCACGCGGCACGCAGGAGCATACTTCAAAAGGCCCGAATTTATTACGAGACACGAAATTATTTGTCAAAAATTCGCCGTAATCTCGCGCTGTCAGTGTTGACAAACCCCAATTTTGTCGTGTGAACAAAAATAATGCGAGGTTGGAACACGCCCGAAACTGATCAACAGGCTTTCGATTAAATGCTGTAGCGTGGTTTAATTTTTGGTCCCTGAATGACAGTTACGTTTGGTATTCAGTCTGTAATTGTATGTAACATCTATTACTAACAGGACCTAATAACCAACAACAGTCCTTTCTTAGTCCTACTCGAAGTTTGTTACGATGTCCATGGGCGGCAAAGGTGGGTAGCACTGTCAGCTCGTTTGCTATCTTAAAACCATAAAAAGGCAATATCTAGGAACCAGTAGCCCTAACTTAAACTTGTCAAGCAATAAAACAAACTGTAATAAACGGTGAGAACTTCATAGTAAGCAGAACAGATGGCTCTACTAATTAAGACTATAAATGAAACGTGGCCACAATATTTCGGCCTGGTAGTCCATGCACTGATTCCTAAATCCTTTAGAATCAGCTAAACCAAGAATTGAAAATTAGACACAATTAGCTAGCTAACCTGTACGTTTCTACAAAAAACAGCCCTAAATTACTCTAGGTACTAAAACAAAATAGTACCGATACATTTTCTGAAACAATAAAGGTGTTGTTGTTCCGAAAATTCGTACTATCTCGCAGTGTCGGGTTGAAGCCGACACGAGCCGCAATCCCCATTTTTCTCACCTCCTCGAGTTATACGAGTAAATACGTTATCACGCCACACTCGACCGACTCAGCGTGACTTTGTGTGAGAAAATATTTTAGAATTAATACCCGGTGCTTGCATTAAATACCCGGGAAATACGACATTTTTAAACTGGTTGTTTAATTTACCTGCTGTTTGAATTTGAAGTCGGTTGGAGGACTTATTGGTTGGGTGTTCAGTTCGACTCAATTATTTATTTTATGTTTTTAACGTATATTATCACCAAAAATGTGTTGTTGTTTATTTTTTTAATAAGTGAGCAGTTGTGTTTAGTTAAGGGTGTACAGATGTTTTTTTAGTTCGAATATTTAGGGTTTTAGCAAGTTGTTATAATCATAATTGCATAACATTCGTTGTAATCATGATTACATAACATTCGTTATTATCATGATTACATAACATTCGTTGTAATCATGATTGCATAAGATTCGTTGTAATCATAATTGCATAACATTCGTTATATCATGATTGCATAACATTCGTTGTAATCATGATTGCATAACATTCGTTATATCATGATTGCATAACATTCGTTGTAATCATGATTGCATAACATTCGTTATATCATGATTGCATAACATTCGTTACATCATGATTGCATAACATTCGTTGTAATCATGATTGCATAAAATTCGTTGTTATCATGACTGCATAACATTATCTGGATATTATATTCAACTTAGTGAGGAAAAACCTTGAAATCGTCTAAACCATAAAATAAATGAAAACCCAATTAGACAGTTTACAAAAGTTAAGGAACGAAAGTTGCTTTGGAGAATCTAAAGAATTCAGGATTTTATTTAGCGTCTTGAAAAAACCACTAAACCAACAACGAATCGGTTATTTTTTATCAAAAATCTGTAAGAAAAAAAAACTTATGAAACTTGGGACCTACAGCCTGTTCTTTTACCGATAAAAATGATTCGCGACAACTTAAAACCCACAAAAATCATGAATCACTTTGGCATCATGTTTAAACAAAATAATTTCAAACATCATATTTATCACAACACATCAATTTCTGCCATTACATCCACATTACCTTATCAAATGAAACGAAGCGTTCTCGCCAATCCACTCAAAATCACGACAACCTTTATTTCCACTTGTTATAAAGCAGCGGACCGAATCCTTTACCTTTCAACATGTTGCTAGCTGACACATTCGATAAGTCCACCAGGGGCGCTTTGATACAGGGTAAATCATAACAGGGGCCCTAACGACACAAAGCGCTTGTCAGGAACATTGAATGTTACGTATAATTGACTGCAGTGGTACCGGAGAAACAAAGTAATAACAATTCGGGGCATTGATTTTTTTATTACTTTGTATGTGGAAGTTAATTTTAAAAATCTGCTTCGTTGCTCATTTGTTCGTTTGTCCGTTATACTCATATCGAAAACTGAATAAATGGTCATATACACATACCACGGCATTAGACTCTCGATTGCGTAAGTGAGGATAATTATACTCGTACATAAAGGGGACGTCACACAAACTCAATTTCTTAAAATAGATATTTGCCCTGGCCAAAATTGTCACATTAAATCCTTCCTTGAGTAATTAGAATAACTATCACAAAAATTTCATGTTAGAAGTTAACAGAAGTTATACTAACAAAGCCTCAAAGAAATAAAAATGAATGATATGATCTAGAAAAAACTATCGCCTGAAATATACCTATATCACTATTCCAAATTCGACAGCAAATCTAATACCAGGCTAATAAATAACCTTAATATCACTCATTTATACAATTAAGTTACACGAGAAAGCCCTTAATAACTCATACATGAACGCAAAAGCATAAGTTTGTGTATAAATTCATTTACTTAATTACCCCAGTACATTAGTTAGTAATGATGTATTGAGCTACGGCGTAGACCCGTAGAAGTTGGCTACGAAACTAGCTACGTTGCTACGAAACATTTACTAGAAAAACTTATATGGTAAAAGTTGTAAAATTCTCAGAAAAAACCTACTATCTTCGTAAAGTATTTAATGCACCTGAGTCGCGAAGTTTTAAACTTTTCCTAATAACTAAATTTAGTCCCTGTTTTTCTGCAGTTATTTTTTTTTGGTTATTTTACGTATATTAAATAACAGTAAGGTAAAAACTCTGATTTAATTTATTGACAAAGTTGTCAAGCTCTTTGGGATGTAGAGCGTTCCAAGGAAAAAAACATACATATAACGTTCAAAAAACAATACCCTCCTTCTGGCACAGTCAGGTAAAAAAATCAGATTAACATTTTTTTATAATTATTTTACTGTAATTCAAAGAAACCCGATATAGTAAAACAATCCGCTATATTTACTCGTACATTATGTACACGATTAAATGAGTTCGGATTATACTCGTAGGTACCCGATGACCGCGTTGACTTTCATCTTTCGATAGTTCTCTGACCTTCAGGATATTAATATACAGCCACGAGCTCCGAGGTAGATTAGGGCGCCCTTACACAAGATTTATAGCTATCTTTAAGCAGCATAAATCAAAACACGTTTCATGTGAGAGGCCCAGGTGCTTTGTCTAGCCTGTGGTTGTACTAGACTTCGAGGTTTTTGAAATTAATCTTTGTTTTTATTATAGTAACGTGCTTTATGTTTTGAACGAGATATACCTATAAAGGTTAAGTTCTAAAAGTCAATTCGTTTGCTTACATTAGTAGTGACCCTGCCTACGAAGCGAGGGGTCCCGGGTTCGATTCCCGTTGGGAAAGATATTTATGTGACATATAAATGTTTGTTCTCGGGTCATGGGTGTTAGTGATGTGTTATTTGTGTTGTCCATGGCACCCGCGACACAGGAAATCCTAGTGCGGGGGTATGAGTGTGTTAGTGTTAGCGTTTATATAGTAACTTCTAATATGATCGAAAAAGTTAAGCAACTACGGGCACGGTCAAAAACTGGATTCCATGCCTAACTTATATTGCAATAAATATCTGTCTATGTCTATGTCTAACTAAAATTTAACCGATTGACAAGCTAGAAAAACTAAATTTTATCGCAAGTTCGGATCTAATTCCATTTCCATCCGTAATGGAAGGTCCTGAAAATACTCGTATTTTCTATACACGCAACGGTTAAGCCATATGAAAGTAGCGACCGACACGGACGGCGCGCGGCGTCAACAAAGCTCACCTATCCATCGGATTGCTGATAGACATCTCATCTCATTTACCGGGCCCATAACCCTTATACACTTCATCATAGAGATAAATTTCAGGTAATCCATTCGCGTGACAAAAGTTGTCCGACACCGCAATGGATTTCCAACGCTACGGAGTGCGGAATAGGGTTTATTTTAGAATGTTCGCTTATTGTATCTTTACACGGCCATTTGTTCAATCGGTAACTGCCCCGGGGAATCACTGGATATTGCTTCGGCTGTTTTTGCCGCGCCTTTTGTGCCCTGCACCGAGCGCCGGAATATATTCGAAGCGGAAACAGTTCGGAATGGAATTTGAAATTAATACAGGCAAGTTTCATATGAAACATTGGTAACGACCTCGCTTTGCTTTCGAAACCTATGCCTTAATATCCAAATTCGAAAAAGTACTCAGTCCCCCGGACTTTAAAAATGATTAACCTTTATATTTTTTAATGAATTGAAAAAGGCCGACTTGGGCTGAGCTATGGAAACCGCATCAAAATCGGCGAAGCCGTTTCTAATATTACTAGAAATAAGAACACTATAGCAATGTTAATAAGCCTACAATCTATCATTACTCATACTATATTTATTATAAGCTTAATCGTACACTAAAAAACCCTTCCTTTACTATTAAAATTTAATAAAGTAAAACTTCATCAATTTAAAAGTAAAACTAGCTAGTTGTTCAGGAAATGATTACAGTAATAACGCCGGCACTGTAGCGAGCTTTTAAGCGAGCTTGGAAAAGAGCTTACGCTAGCTTTTAATGCTTATATCCGCTTAGCAAACGCACCGATAGGAATACTATTGGCAATAATGTTTTCTGCAGCTTTAATGCTACTTTATTTATATACCTAATCGCTACTGACTATCTAAGTATTACGTGATTATTTACTTACTTTTTTACTTCTTTTACTTGTTTACCTGATTTTATTTACTCGTACTTTTACTCCACATCAAGTAAAAAAGACCCGCCCTACGTAATATTTTATAAGTTTTATTTTATTATAAGTAACTATGATGCCCAAAGGTAAAACAAATATATTAAAGTATCACTATAAAGACATACCATCAACATGATTTTTGATTCAAATTATTTTCCAATAAATTGCAATACTATTACAAATATCGCACTTTGTAATCAGCTAAAAATATTTGACATTATGCAAAACTTCTCGCTGGCTGGTACTAGTTTATAAATTGAATCAGAAGGGGATTTCTATGGTAATCAGAAGTGGGATCACAGCGAAAACCACATTGGAAATTCCATCCGTGTTTCAACTTTTACGGGTCTTAAAAAGGGTTCATAATAGGGTTACAAAAATAAATGTATACTGTATGAATGAATACAAAGACATACATACAATTATAGTAAGTGCTATATTTATTTAGGCGAAATGGTTATTATTGAACCATAATATTTACCTTTACATAATTTCAAAATTACATTTTTTTATGCAATACAGCTTTAGCCATATGGAGTACTAACACAGCATTTAATAATTATCTTGATAAAAAAGTTTTAAAATATTCAAACGATCCCTTTTCGCCACAAAGACCACAAAATACACTGTGGTAGATTACACACTATTAAGTTTTCTCATAACATTTACTTCAATTCAATATTTTAATGCACATAAAAGGTGAAAAAAATACCCAAATCTATAAATAATTGAACCTGTAGGTAAAATGCACGAAAAAAAATTAACAAGTTATTTTTCTAAACAGATTTTTAATCAGCCCCTTTTCAAATCGCTAGTTGAAAGCAAAAAGAAAGTAAACAACCTTGAAGTGACGCAACCTCTTTCCTATTTTCACATCAATTGCTTTTTTACAATAAGACGTCTCGTTGGCATAAACTTTTACAAGGAACAGGAAAAAATAAAATTTAATTTGAGGAACAAAGGAATTACAAAGGGAAACTTATCCTATCAAAGGGTTATCGTAAAGAAGAAAATTTTGAGTTACGACCGTATTATCGTTTGAGACTTATTTAGAAAACACTATTAACGTTTTAATAGAAAAACATTCTGACTCGAAAATCCCGGAGGAGAGAGTATTAAAAAAAATTTAACAGGACCTAATAACCAACTGATAGTCTAACAACAAACAGTCTCGTAGTCATACTCGAAGTTTGTTACGGTGTCCATGGACGGCAGGGGTTGGTGACACTGTCAGCTGGTTAGCTATCTTAAAACCATAAAAAACATTATAATCTACGTAATTCAGAATCGAGAGGAATCCAATGGCATACTATATTATGTTCAAATCCCTTAAGCTGTCTAAAGAGTACCAAATAATTGGACATACGAGTACATACATACATACGCTTGAAAAAGATAATCCTCCTTACGCCGTCGAGTAAAAAGTTATAGAGGTGTTCCCGGGCTGAGCAGTTCGTTATCACCGGGCCGCAGTCTACAGTCTATAGTCTACAGTCTGCAGTCGATCGGCTAATTGATTCCGCCGCCGGATGCCGCTGCCTCAGGCTTCGCGATTAAAACGCGTACCTATTATAACTCTGATATTATGGATGCCATACTATAGCATACACACTATAGTATTGACTGGCTTAGCTTGTTGTATGTTTGAGATATTGAAGAAGAAAAGTAAGTAATTAATTTAAAATCGAAGTATGTATCATTTAATTAGATTTTATTAAAGAAATTTTAAGTACCTACCAATTAATTCATAAGTGAGTTGGTGTTTATAAAAGCTTGGTAAATAAATGAAGTGTTTATGCATATCAACGTCACATAAATTCTTTGAAATTTATTTATTGTTTATGTATTGTTTTATGTCTTTAAATAATACTAAAAGACTGGGCAAACGTTCTACAATAGTTTTTGTCTTTAATAATTTTAGCGATCGTTGTTTCGACGTTCAATTTTCATGCACGTTTAGCTTATCATAATAGACAACTATTGCTATGACGTCGTTTCAATAAATATTTTTTTGGTGGTTTAAGTACCTCGACAAGAACTAGTAACCTACCGGGTCTAAATGCTCTAAACCATAATTCTTTCTTAAAGACACCATTAAATATTTATCAAATATGATCCAGCTGTAACAAATTCAGTTACCAACACACTCAACCTAACGACTATAAAGATGGACATTTTAATTACACCTAGATATCGAGCATAGACTAAAGACATCAATTTTAATCCTTAATAGTACCGATAGTAGTAATTAACTTTACAACTTCAAGATATAAAGTGAAGTTTTCATCACCACGCGAGCATATAATCTACCTAAGCGCTAGTCTAGAATTGAGTTCAGAAACTAAGCACCGACAATTTACTCAGCGCATAACATAAATAAGGGTGCAATAGATGGTAAAAGACGATATACGAGCGTAGTTGGCAAGTTTCAACTTGTCCCGTACGTGAGTTATTATTATCATAAAGTGTAAACTTCGAGAAACTTCGCCAAGTGATTAGCGCCGTCCTTTCGCTGTGTTAGACACATTTCTTCTGAATTTATTTTTCACGAGGTAACAGTTGGATACGTTAAATGATTTTAATGGTATTGTCCGTGTATTACTTAAAAAAATGATGCGCGGAGGAGTTTCTTTCCTCGCTTCTTTTCCACCATGTCAAAGCACCTTACGAAGTGGGGTTCAATTAAAAAAATAACGTGCATATGTGTATCTTTGATACCTATATGAATAAATAATTTTGAATTTTAATTTGAAACTTTAACTATACCAACGTATAAAAAAAATGTCCTAAAATTTCAATTACTCCATCACGTCATAGAAAACACTAAAACCTAGCGAAAATTTTTCATCAATCGATTTGAGCCGTTAATTACCAACCTATGTTACACTGTTCAAAACTACAAAGATCCATTCGTACTGATCGCCTACCCTTTCAACTGCAACCAGTGTTTACCGCGCGTCCGAGATCGTTATCTATCGTTCGATAAGGGGTAATTACTGAGAGCTTGTGATAACATCTGTCATCGACTCAACTCGTGTCATTGCGTCGTGTGGAATTAAAATGTTTTGCTTTGATCAAAATGTTTCATCGACATTCACGTACTCGTATGTTACACGTAAAATGTTTTATGGGGTATAAACGTCAAGTGACTGTCACTTTTCTGATGGGCCCTATGGCATAAAGGTATCATTACCAGACTACAATTCAAAGGTGCTCAATTCGAATCCTAGTAAAGCAGAAACTAATATTTACTTACACAACTAACCTACAATAACAGTCCTGACTTCTACAGTCTCAGTACTGAATTAACAGCAACTTAATAACATCACTAACAGTACCTACTAACCCACTAACAGTCCCCTTACAATCCTACTCAAGATTTGTCACGATGTCCATAGACGACTTTTGGCAAACGAAATGTATCGTAAATATGACCATAAATCCCACTTACTTCGCATTTGCAAGACCCAACAGTAGGACAATTATAGATCGTGATGAATCTTACAGGATCGGCTAATTTCGTTACCTGCTATCTCGAATGATATATACGCATGAACTTTGTTCATCTCATACTCGTAAAGGAGCCTTCCCAAGAGAGGGAGGAGGGGTTGGGGGGACCATCGAGTTGCTTCTTCCTTAATAATTAGCAACCGCAGTCGGAGTAATAAATATTACTTATAGGGCAATTTCCAACAAATAAGGGTGGAACGCGCCCTAGCACTTTACACACTTTTTATAATGCCAAGTACAGTCGTGAGCATAAAAATGTGTACCCAGTAATACACTGAAACAAATGTTGGAAAAATATTTCTAAACAACGACATCACTAGTATTAGAATGAAATTAATCAAAACCGAATGCTAGCTTATGTTTTTACAATAACACCTAACTATGAATGTGATAAAAATTTGGCCAGTGATATAGAAAACAAACAATAATTTAAAAACTAAAATTCGCATGTGATAAATAGTAAAAATTTTGTATTACTTTCCGCAGTCAAGTAAAAATAGTTATTCAGCTGTCTAATTTACAACCAGGTCAAATAATCTAATGGATTCAGTGTTCATAACAAAAAGTGAGATCATTTTTTTTTTTCGTTTTTTTACGATCTGACATTATGTCACCGAGCACGGTCTACCGAGAAATGTATAGGGAAACGTTATAATTTGTTATTAATTTTATGTTTTTCTCCTACGCTTCTTAGTTCCGAAGACTGCGTCTATATATTTTTTGGTCTGTGTTTACAACAATATCTACTTCAACTAAACACTATGCCTTAATTAAAATGAAAATTAAATTAGTTTAATTTTTCGTTCTACGTACCCCTTTGAATTTTAGTATCGACTTGGTCCCTTTCTGTCACAATAAAGTCCACAGCCTCACAA
>LGAG01000953.1:296351-311470 GCA_001278395.1 Lerema accius | reverse complement strand
TTCAGATACTATTAATGTTTGTACAGCACGATTTACTTTTATGATTAATTAGGTAGGTAATGCAGTCAATCAGAAAGATACTTTATAAGTAAAGATAACCCATTTCTGTCTCCAAAGTCTAATCTGTGCTAAAATTAATCAAAATGGAACATACAAATTCCCACATATTAGCATTGATATATGTATAGATTAAGAAACTACTACTGCACTAATAGTACTGTATAACGACTCACGCGTATTTTTATTTATAAAATCATACATTACGTCTCGACTATAACTTCGGATATACCATTGTTTTGCTCGGGCGAATATACAACACTAGTTGTTGCCCGCGGCTTCGCTCGCGTAAAATTTTGTCTGCCGCATAAGTTTCGTGTATAAGTTTTAAAAAGTTTCGTTTATAAAAAGTACCCCTATGTCTTTTCCCAGGACGGAGATTATCCATATGGGATAAATGAGAATTTGCCAAAAATACATAGAGAACACAATTATTAAAGACCAATGCATCATATTGTAGCCTGCGCCCGCTGCGCCGCGGCGCCGTGCGTCCTCCGGGCCGCGCTTTTGAAACGCTCTAATGCTCCATTCAAGTCAAACTTACTATCGTGATAACTTTTAAACTGTTCGGCCAAATTACTTACTGTAAAAGACAAAGTTTATCTACATTAAATACTAAAAGTGACTAACGTATTTGTTTTGATAAGAGTGTGAAATTTATATACCAAAATGTGCATTGTAAAACAGAATCCAATTTAATTAAATTTATGGTTCATATTTTTGGTCATAGTGGCTTCCACATAAAAGGTAGACATATACTGTCGCGGACATTTTGTTAGATCATTTAAAGCGGAATAATTCTTCCATACATATTTTTTTGATACCTTGAACCGTTTTCGCAGCGCACGCAACGGAAGCCCTCAAAGATGAATAATTTTCCCCGTTTTATCCACATTCTCCATTATTTCTTCGCTCCTATGAGTTGCAGCGTGATGTTATATAGCCTATAAGTTTCCTCGATAAATGGACTATCTTACACTAAAAGAATTTTTCAAATCGGTCCAGTAGTTCCTGAGATTAGCGCGTTCAAACAAACAAACAAACAAACAAACAAACAAACTCTTCAGCTTTATAATATTAGTATAGATAAAATATCTCATACGTATATAACCTGCCAGCACCGTGGGCGTACCAGGCAAAGCAACTTGCAATGACAGCCAATTATCGCGATCCCTCCCAGATGTATCAAGTGCATCACGAACTATACGTGGATAGATGTTGCACGGAATAATAATAATATAGAAGGTACTATAATGAGGTAGGAAAAGCGCTCAGATCTCTATGGCTTACGTCAAGCCTAAGCGATGGAATAAGTTAAGCATAAGTGGATGGGTGACCGCTAGTGGCAAAATTTCTCTGGGTGTTACCGACCACACTGGGCAATCGGTCCCAATTGATTTAGGTAATAACCGGCGACACAAAAAATTCCTACACTTGGGTTACCCATTAACGAATTGCAATGTTTTATCAGAAGATGATTTTAATACTATCCAAAAGCAGACTAAGTTATTTTCAATGCCATTACGCCCTGTAATAGATTCACATTTGGTCTTACATGATCTTCATTCTTTAAGTATACAACTGAACTACTTTGGGTACACCTTCGTAGTATTCTTTTAAGTTCTTTCTTAGAAAACACTGTCAAAATGCCTTCACAGATTGTCTATCAAGTGATCTTCTGTCAAACCGTTTATTTCCACACTTCAAACCTTGATTTTCTGCTCTAATAACGCATTAGATTCCAATATTATAAACATAGAAAAACAGGTCACGTCCACTCGTTCATGCGAGAATGTATCCGTTAGATCTTTTGATGAAATGAAATTGATTATGAGTTGAAAGGGTCCTGCTCGAAGGACCATGAGGGAAGAAAAAAGAATGCTGAAACAGGCTTCTCTGCAGTCAGTGGGCTGTGTGACGATCATTAACTCTGTTGATACGAGCCAATGGGTCATAGATAAAATTGCAAACTAATTTGTACGATGAAAAAATATTTTATACTATACATATTTTATGTTATATCCTTAATAAACACTCGGAAAAAGTGCTCCTAGCGCGTCATGTGTCTAAAAACGCATCTTTAAAGAATTTACGATAGTTGTTTACTGTCTCGTTCATGCTTAAAAAAGCGAGCCAATATCGATACAATTATAATACATCACTGAGAAGAAAGCAAATAAACGCATAGATAAATGTATTTATGATCCTAATTACATAATTGTGTTATAGCGTCGCTTTCATAATTTGAATTTAACTCTTATACCAGTATATTACCTACTTGTGTTATAATAGCATCGCTTTCATTTAAATTTAACTCTCGTACGAGTTTAAACTGGTATTGACAAATTATGTTACTCCCACACACAAATGAAAAAATATATAGACTGGGACTTCGGAACAAATGAGCGTAGTTGAAAAAAGATAACGTACTTATTAAATAATAATGTTTCTCGGAAAATGTACCACCAACAGCGTAGAGCAATGGTTCCACTGGCCTTGCTCTGTGACATACGTCAAATCGTAAAAAAAAAAAACAAAAAAAATGACTTCATTTTTTGTTCTGAAAACTTAGTCTATACATTTTTTGGTCTGAGCTCTCACAGTGGAGACGAATCTAACGACACCTCAAATATTGAAATCCGTGAAGATATTTAAGTTATAAAGTGTATCAAAGGAACTGGCATAAATTCGCCGGGGTAAAAAGGGGTCCACGTTCAAATCTAGGCTATCTTAACCCAATAAATCGCCAGCCAGTGTTTGTTTTTAATATTCATATGGAGATTGCGCCGAGGTCGGCGTAATGTTATTAACCATGGAAGGGTTATCGAGTCGAGGAAGACGTAGTGCTGAGCCTTGTATAAACAACTTTGCAGATTGAGAGCGGGTGCTTGATAAATATTGGCCTCTGAGCAAAGGTGAATTTTTCATCTTAAACGGAAACGGTGGATAAAGGTATGTAATATGGGGCTCACGTTTACCTCAAATTCTAATATAACTCCGGTTCATGAGAACGTGTTTGGTAATGTATGTTGAATCGGTGTTTAAGATTGTGAACTGCGTTGCTAAGAATTTTAAAAGCCAAAAGACCGTGTATTTTTGTCACAAAGTTATAATTTTCATCTCAAGATATGTACACCTAGGTACCTGTACACTGTAGTACCTACATAGTAATCTTTTAGGTTTTTTTATTATTAGATACATATTTTACAAATCTCTTTTTCTCTAATGTTCCGCGAACCCAACTCAATCTTTGTTTAAAATTAATAAATTCCTTACAAAGTGGGTGATCTTTGACTTCAATGTTTTTGTTAAACAGCTTACACCTAATTAGTATATTCAGACTGCAAGTGACATGCAGACACAGAGACAACTACACGCACTACAGACGTTCAGAATCCAAAGTAAAAGAACCTTGAAAATTGTCATCAAGTCGGTTCATTCATTTAGGAGCCAAGGCTTGACAAAATAGTACTACTAACGTGATAATAGATATTTATACAACAACATGATACAATTAAAAAGCTTGTTATTACTTTAATAAAATCTATTAAATTATAACTTAAACTACTGTCAGTTTTGCGTTACATTCACTTTCAAATCACAACTATGCTAAAGAAGTTTTCACTTCCAAAAATCCGTCATTTCATTCGATTCGGAATTCGTCCCATAGCCTAATGACAGTCCGACCACTGACCCAAAAATCCTCTCTCCATTACAAGTTCTTCACTCGCATATACCGAAGCCGCATTTCGCATTTCCGTGGAAAAACGTTGAGCTTCGCATTTTTGAGCGGAAAACTGGACATAAGCGCTCTCCAGGCGGCCTTTGGAACGAATACGGAAATGCTATTTTCGGTAAAATCATATTCCTAGTTGCCGACGCGGTGCAACGCGCTCTTTTCTATAAAAAGTTCGGAATATAAAAATATGCTTGAGCTACATACGTATATTTTCGTTAAAAGCCAGTGTTAATAAAATGGTTTTGCAATGGTAAACTAGAGGGCAGCATTTAATAAGGCTATATAATATTATAATAGTAGGTCCCATTATAGGACCCATTATAATAATAGGTCCCTTAAAAAGAGAACGCAGAGTTTAAATTCAA
This sequence comes from Lerema accius, assembly GCA_001278395.1. NCBI lineage: Eukaryota > Metazoa > Arthropoda > Insecta > Lepidoptera > Hesperiidae > Lerema > Lerema accius. The sequence goes on along the minus strand of LGAG01000953.1, from coordinate 307,309 downwards.
ATTATTTATTACGTAAAAGCATCCAATAGCACACTGAATAACATCAAAATGTTTGCCAAATAAATGACATTATAATTATTAAAAAAATACATTTACATAATTAAAAAAGAATTAGTAATTTATTAGTGTCTAATAATATGGTAATTCCTAATGTGACAAACATAAATATGTCTCGAAAGACATTTACTACATCATTAACTTTATGAAAATAGGGTTTATTTATGAGTAGATTGTAAAGATAATTAGGTTTAGGTTATAATATTAGAGATCAGATAAGAGACTAAGTAATAATTCTAAATCGATTCGTATTTATTTTACGTAATAGTGCCAGGGGACGTTGGTCTAAGATGGCCTGTTATGTATTTTAATTATTTTATAATTCACTCATTCATTTTAATTTTATTGGTGTATTGATGGTATTTTTATTCCAAATTAACACATTAAAAGATTGATTCGAAAGATAAACGACATACATCTCTAATTCACATTACTTATACATTAATTTATTCACATTAGTTATACATTAACTTACAATATTATTATCTGGATCTTTTTGTTTACTCTGTTACAATTTATTTTGTTTGATAATTATTTTTTAATGCTTTATTTAACATCCATACTAACCTTCAATCATACAACCTGTTCGTTAAACAAAAAACAATTTTAACAACATATTTGAGCTGAAATCCAACAATGTAGTTGGGAGTTTCTCACGAGCACGAATGTTGTGGATATAATACGAGTAGCTCGCTGTGTTCCAACGAAAAACTTTTGGAAAACCGTTGCTAACAGCACTCCAGCCAACTTTCCGTTGTCAGTTACTAACTAGTATTCCCGTGTGTTTTAGTTTTACTATCGTTGTGTACGAATATGAGTGTTGTTCGTATTTGTAGGAGTTTACAACGGTAAGCTAATTTTATTCACGTGATATCATCTTTACGTTGTATTTAACAAAGTTGGTACCGGCATACGCTTAAGTCCTTCAAACTACGTGATAAATTCCAAATTAAATCAAAGGATCTGTTCTGTAGTAGAAATTTGTAAAAATTATATCATCGATAACTTATAATATTTGGATTACAATACAAAGGATCCAAAGAAACAGAGGATAAAAAAATAGTCAAAATTAAGCAAAACTAATAAAGTCTTAGTAAATATGTACTTCCTTAAAATTATTTAGTATTCGCAGCACTTCCCTCAAGGGATATTTATGTCCTGAGCGAAAATATCCTAAAACACCACGGGACCTGGATCACACAGAAGGGAATACGAGTATAAATTCCGAATCTCAAATTGAATTAGACTTTTTCCACCAACACACCCCAGCGTTCGACTGACGCGCGGCACCGTATGATGTCCCAAAGGGATTCTGCTGTAATTCGGGAAAGACCGAATGCTAGTTAGAATTGCATTGTGCATCTGTCGAATGCCACTGATTTATGTGCCGGCGTCGGGGAATTGGATGACTGGAATTTTAATATCTTATGGTCTTAGCAAAGTGCTCAAAGCCTGGCTTGCGTCGATCTTAAGTATCAGTTATGGACGAAGTTAAGCAACTACGCTTGCGATCGGAAAGTAGATGGGTGACCGCTAATGGCAATATTTCTTGAGTTTCCTTGCTTCGCGTCGCATGTTAAGCCATTGGTCTTGAAGGTTATCGTTGGATGCCATGTCGAAAGGCTTCAGGCAGCAAAATAACTTCAGATACTTGGGTTGACCACTAATCTACTAGCTAATCCGCATTGGAGCAGCGTGGCGTACGATGTTGCAAGCCTCCTCAGTATAAAACCCTTCCTCAGACAGGCTAATGCAAAATATACTACGAATAGACGCATTCATTCTGAACTTTTTAAAATAAAATCCCATAGCTAATCACCCCACTCGGTAGAACGAACGTTATGAAAAATTTTTAAAAATTAAAAAAAAGAAAACTGCAGTCTGCGTCCATGTCATTCAAACTTCCCCTAATACGAGTATCAGTCATCAATTGTTCGGCACACTCCACGCTACGGTCCTACTGAGAACATTCAACGAATTAACGTACAACGTTTCAATGGTCCTCTAGTCTTTTAAGAATAGTAATCGCTTCCCGAATGGCTAAATCAAATTTTAGTGCAAACGCATTCGAATTTGGACCTTAGCTCGAAACATTATAGATGTTTTATCTAGTTCGTTGACACGTGCAAGTGCAACCCGGGAGAGGGGTGGGGGGGGAGCTCGGCGGTCGCCCAGGATACGAGCTCGGCCCGGGCTGAGCCCTGTCGGGGTGTAAACATCCCTTTACAAACTCGATGCCGCACAAATCAATTGAAAACTAACTTTAATACCGCTTCCCAGAGCTCAAAATCACATTGAACTCGCATCAGTAATATGAATTAGCGACCTATACGGCGATATGGCTATGAAAGGAAGCTTACTGAGCATGCAGTGCATTTCCCTGTTCCTTATTCCGTGCACATAAAGGCTACTTTTGTTTCCGTCGCCACAGCTGATTTGAGTACAGAATAAAGGACCTTATTCGTGTGACATTACAGTCGTTCCTATCTTGAATTTTCTATTTCCTGTAGGAACGCTTTTCAAGCACTAATTCGGTTATTTTTAAGTATTCCTTTTTTAATTTTACTGAAAAATATGCTTTGTATGGAGGTAATAGAGTTTATTTTGTGTAGTGACGGCAGTGGGGGAGTGTGGGCCCCTATTCATAATCATGGAGACATCGAACGCTCAGGTGCTTAGGTTTCAGATTTATATTATTTTGTGTCTCCTTCGTAATCTATTACATTATTTATACGCAATTTTTGCAACTTATTCGTTTGTACTGTTGTATTTACCGACCCTCGTCTAGAGGGTAATATAAAATATTGAATAAATATTATGTTTTTGATACGACATGAGTTTTGTGTCCAATAATAATAGGACTTGTATGTTATCAGGTTTCGTTTACAGGAGTTTTCAGATTCTAAATTTTCAGTTGGGGAGAGAGGGGTTAAAAGAGTCGGGGGTGTTTTTCTGTTATGGAAATGTATGGCACAATTTACCCCTGGATCTATCTACCCCGCTCTCCCCTACTGTCAGTGTTAATTCAGAATTTGACAAGTTCCGGACGTCTGCGCCAGGCTTATAGAATTCAGAATCTGATTCCTGATGCAAATTCCGGACGTGTGCACTCGCCCTAAATTAATAATGGACTCGTAGAAGGCAGAGCGAAGTTAATAAAATATTACTTATTATCTTCATTATACAAACTACTTCAATGTTCCGATACAATCGTAAGAACTAGAAGACCCGTTCGCGGTCGAAATTCGACCATAACTCACTATGTCAAATAGTAGAATAAACACTTGTTCGATCTACTTGGCTGACAGGTGTCACTGTCAACGTCAAGTATCTATCGACGTCACGGTCTATCAAATGTAATGTGATAATGTGTATTATGTTTTATTCTCTCAACTAAAAGTATTTATTAAGTAAGTATATAAAACTTTCCGCACTTCTTCTCCATATAAACTCTAACTATGCCAAACCTCAAACTCGTACTTGCCGGCATTATTCTTAAAAATGTACCGAAAGTTGCATTCCTCAAGTATAAATGTGTAGACAACAGTGAAATAAATATAAAAGCCGATTTCAACCATAGCTCTGCATCTCGCCTTTTTCATAATTATAATGAGGCACAACTGTAAAATACTTGCTTAATTACAGCCGCGCAAATTATATAATGAATTCGCAAGGAACTAGCGAGTACCACCGGGCCTCACCAGGGCCACCGGGGCTCAAAGGGCCACGGGGCCCTAGGGCCACTGGGGCTTACCGGGACTTCCGACTCTAGGGCCCCGGGGATCGCAGGGGCCTCAGAGGCCACGGGGCAAACCGGGCCACCGGAACGCACCGGGACTTACATTCATTACAGCATTACGAGTACATTAGTACGAGTAGATTTCCGTTTCGAGCAAAATAAGAACAGTTTTCAACTTACCGCCGTGAGATTATGACTGTTATCAAATTAAAAATGTGTAGTGTGTTAGGCCACTCGCTGTATAGGGTTCCGTAATGGCTTATCTCGTCTCATCCATCCAACTCTTCCACTTCATGATATTATCGTACCTATTCAATAAACACAAAAAAAAAATTCTCTTCGCCGTGTAAACTTTAACCATGGCAAATCTCAAACTCGTAAGTAGCTGCATTTTTCATAGAATTGTACTCTTCGCGTAATATCAACACAAGTTTACGAAGTAACCATTTATGACAATGATTTAATTAAACTAACTCAAACTGGCTGAAAACCAAACTCCTAATTAATGTTAAAAAAAAACTTAATATTTCGCGAACATGTTCTCAAAACAAAAGAACAGCCCACATCTCACCAAAACTATTGAAAAGAATAGTTATCCAACTCTAAACAGCCATCTTAACCTAGAAGCATTCATTACTTAGTTCCAAAATAACAACGCGAGCGCTTTTCACTGCGCCGTTTTGTCACGTCAGCGTTTATTTAAAACGAGCACAAAACGCAATGACCGGCGACCGACGCGATTGAATACGAAACATCAGCAATTCACCGGGCGTTTTTTAAAGCGCCAAGCCGACCGCGCCTCAGTTGCGCTTGCGTTAGCGAGCGGTAAACACGTGCGGTGAAACTGTATTTTAACGCGTTTTTAATTCTTATTTTTTCTGCTGCTACGCTATCATGGATGCTGAAAGACTGATAGAGGAAGTCGAAGCCAGGCCTGGTTTGTTCGACAAGAGCTTACCAGAGTACGCTAACAAAAGAATCAAAGACTCACTATGGATGGACGTTACAAGAACGCTAGTTGAAGAGTGGGATGACATGAGTTTAGTAGAAAGAAACGTACAATGTAAGTTAGTTTTTTTAACTGTAGGTAAATATAATCGTTGGCGATAATATTAAGTGTAGTAGATAATAATTCGCGCTGGCTTGACAACAAGTTCAAACCCCGACCGCGCCGTTTACCGGCAACAGCCATCTCTGTCACGCGAAGAGTGTGTGACAGAGAGAGAGATATTAAACGCGTGACGTTAGCGTGTCACGTTTTTTAAGCCAACGAGTGCATTGTAACCGTGCGTTGTAACACTTTTAATATAGCAACTAAGATCGCCTCGTTAATAACACAGTATGTATGATTTTATGCACTTTGAAGTGCCTATACGTAAGTATAAGCAAATAATTGAATTAAGTAATTTATATTTTTTGTAATAAAAGAAAAAAAACATACAAAAAATGTACAAACATTTCCAATAGATTTTTAACCCATACGAAGTTTAAGGTCTGAATAAATCGCTGGCTTCATCTCGTCGACTCGAGTTGTATGAGGTGTCGTTATATCAAAGTTGAAAAATTTTATTCAAAAATCTACGTAATCACTAGCAGTCCTAAGTACAAAAACAAAAGGCCCGAGAGTTAAAAATTATATATCCCATGTCTCTGTCATAATAAAGATGAATATCGTTTATTACAGGTAAAGAAATCCAATTAAAATGGAAACACATAAGAGATAACTTCCGACGAGAGCTACTAGCACAGAAGAAGGTGAATCCTGCCGCGAGAAAGAAAAGAAAATACAAATATTTCGATCAAATGCTGTTTCTAATACCGTACGTGACCGACGCAGTGCCTGGAAATAATACAAATGACAGCATTGATTTAGATAAACAAGAAAGTGAATCTTTAGTTGAGATAGAGATTGAATCTCCACCTCTAATGGATAGACCACCACCAAGAAACACTTACACGCGAACTAAATATACACCAAACGCATTCACTTCTAACATGGTCAGGCCACGAAAGAAAAAAAAGAAGACTACGTTCGAAGAAGAAATATTAAAAAGCTTGAAAAGCAAAGATAGTTTAGATACAGACGAAGACAGAACGTTCTGTCTCTCTCTAGTGTCATCGATGAAAAGGATGAACGATGCCACGAAATTAAATGCTAAAATAGATATATTGAAAGTTATCAGACAATACACAGTGCCACAGAATGATGTTAAACCTAATGAAACTCAAGAATCACCTGTCACACCAGAACAGAAATTGTCAGACATAGAAAATAACATAGACAACAAGGATTGATTGTTTATATATTTCCTGCTTAATAGGTATACTCTTATTAGATCTATTTACCATCTTATAACTCTCTTATTATCTCTAGATTAACAAATTGGACACTGTTCAGTCAATAAAAATGTGACCCTACACTTTTGTATTTTATTGATGGAATAACATCGAATTCTCATTTTCAGAAATTCAAAATGACTGCTGTGAAAATGTTTACTGCTTTTGGTAGAATAGGAGTGCGTAATAGTTACATTTGAAATATGACCAATATGTTCATTTAAGCATTTAATTAATAATAACATTAAGAGTGTGATATGAATTAATTGCTCCCCGGCACTCTTATGATAAATTATTTTACATCTCGCACGCCTAACCTAATTTGAATTCCCAAATTCACATTTCACACCCCACACGAATTACTCGACACAAATTGCTTCACTGATTAACTCGAGAACGTTGAAATTGGGATGTTGACTGTATTAAAAAATACATAACATAAGACGACTGTACATGACGTGACGCGCTAGTTTCCCTTATCTAAAATTTATAGCACATCTTAGATATATTACTCCATAAGGAAAGATTGCGACTACAAGTAACACAGTCATTCTTACATCTCTCTTAAACACTTTCAGAAAATGTCATGTATAATTTAATAGTTGTAAAAGTCATCAGTACTTCGTATTTGTTTTATTGAAGAAGTGTATAAAACATTTAAACACTTTCCCAGAACTTGTCAACATTCCAATTAAAGAAAAAGTCGCAACAGGACACCGTTGTATTAAGACTTTAATATTACTTGTTGCTAACCGCAAAAATATAGAAGCGCTGTTAATCTTTTACGATGAACAAAATGGCGTCGAGAGGTAGAAAACGTGCAAACTTTTATATGAAGGAAACAATGGATTTTGGGTCTTATTTGTATAGTCATAAGGTCGGTGCTGTTAATGTGGGTGGGATGTTTTCGGAACTTTATGAGATTCCCTCCGTATAGCCTTTAATAGTCCGCCTGGGGTTTTCCTCGTTACTTGGACTCGTAAAACGGGGTCCGTAGGTTTCATACGTACACTTCACCACTCTCAAAATCGCGTCTACGTTTTTAGACCGCTGTTCTATAACGACACGCTGAAATATTTTATTCGTAACTTGGCCAAAATGATACTACGTTTTTATTTTTTCCCTGTTTTTGTGAACTATAAACACTGTATCTAAGTCATAAAGGTTTTATTACATTTTCTAGCTGAAATTTTCTTGCTAAATGTTACAGTAGAGTATTAACATTAAGCTCAAAGTAATATTCGTCATTTCTGACTTTCATAGTAAAGTGCCCTGTTACGATAAGAGAGAGAGAGAGAGTGAGTTTTGCTTTAAACTTTAAAATAAATCTACTTATTAGTAACACATTTTAAACCTAGGTTGGCGCACTTCTTCATGTTAATTTCAACTGAAATTTCAAATTCTTACACGCCTTACATTAAACACCTTATAAACATGTACAAAAACTTGAACCATCCACTTACCTACATATTAAACATACATCCTTAAAAATCCGCACAGCACTCCACAGTACCTACTATCTACCTACTAAGATCCCGAAAGAAAGTTTCCTCGGTCCCCAAATCGTGATTTGACTACGTGCTCGTATAAATCTGGCGGACGTTTCGACCGGCTGACCGATTGCCTTCATTTGTCACAATGTCCGCTCGCCTGTATCGGCGCTACTCCGCTCATGGCGCACGGCGGGCCTTATTACACCCTGCTACTGTTTTCACTACCTTTATAAATCACTAGTGCTTGCTACACATTAATTATATACCGCATTATATAAAGATACCTATATATTTTTTTAGGTTAGATCAGTTTTTTTTATCAAAATTTAAGAATTACTAGTATCAGTTTAATACGTGATACAGACTCAGACCAAAAAAAATAGACTCAGTTTTCAGAAGAAAAAAGTAAGATATTTTTTTTACTATTCGACATTGTGTTACCGAGCATGATCTGCCGAGAAATGTACTAGGAAACATCATTACTTTACTACACTACGACTACTATTACTTTGTTCCAAAGACTGCGTCTATATATTTTTTGGTCTGTGAGGTAATTATACTTACACAAAAATTTAATATTCTCAGTTAATAGTACAAAATAAACATTTTCATATTAACGATAGCCCGGGCATAATATACCACACTGCTCGAGTCCGAATTAGCCAAGACTATAATATCCTACATAGCTAAAACAATCATTAATACCTAACCAAAACCAGTACCTATAACATAGCTACGATATTTATAATACAAAGATAATATTATTATATAATCGAGGCAAAAATCCACGTAATACGCGAAGGAGGTATTAGTATAAACGTGAGAGGCAGAGCGTCGCGGGTATTATAAACTTGGTTGTGAAACAATGAGTATTGTGTGCTGTGCTCTTTAGTCTGTTTGTTTCGAGTTAGACAGCTCGGTTTTAAACAACTACAAGTACGCCGCGAACAACTATAAGTTTATTATTATTAGTAGTTAATGTCAAAACAAATCTCAATGCTATATACATTATAGCCTATTAACTGTCACGATGGTGACAAATTGAATAATCCGTCAGATAAAACAAATGAATGGTGACAATATTTTTAAAATTAAGTTAAGGGGCCTATGATGTATAAACTAGTGGACCTGCCCTCGCTTCGCTTCGGTGTATCTTTTACCTGTTATTTCGCGGTAACAAAAAGGTTTTCCTAAACAAAACATATTCTGCTATCTAATCGATCAGCAGTAATTATTTTAGTTTTTTTAGGCAACTAAGAAATCATGAGGAATTTTTTTTAAATACAAAAAGTGAATATGGATATGAAGGGCCGACATCGGCAATAAACTTGTCAGTGGGAGAAAAATGTAAAGTGACTTAAGTAAGATACGTTGAATTGTGATTTTTAATCAGAGACACGGTACCCAACATGTCTCTGTTTTTAATATAAAAAATTATTTAAGAAGTGTGTATAATTATCACAGTCATGAATCCCTGAGGCTATCCTTACAGTATTGAGTATCTGAATCTAAATTAAATTAGAGATTTCAAAGAATTTAAATTACCGATGCCGACTTTCCTAACTCACTTCTTACAACGATTTTTTAAGAGGAATTCCCTAGACACTTGACCCGATCCCTCGACATCTAACAGTACACGAAAACCCATTAAAAACTCGATTTTCAAGCGTATTATTCGATTAATCGTAAGCTCGCTCTCATAAAAACAAATATTACATCAAATCCGAGGGCGCAAGGATCGAAGCCACTACCCGTGACAGTAATTGAAGCGACAGCGCACCTAATCACAAAGGGAAGCACGCACCGTTAAATAAATATGTTGACACGTGACAAAATTGTGTACGGGCGCTACAATGAAACATCTGTTCATATTGAATATACAATGTGTAGTATATAGTATGCTATCAGCGAATAATGCGAGGATTTGCGAGTGAATTCTCGTTCTGATGTTTGAATTACATGCGTAAGGTTTCGTTTTGCTCTGACTGTTGTTTATATTACGTTTTGTAAATAAATAAATCGCCAACCAAGAATATTGCTAAGGAAGTGATAGACTCGCATTTTAAAGGATCCCATGTCAAAGCATCGTAGGAGCAACGATGTAGGAAGTTCGTAGCACAGTTTACAGGCAGAAGAGCTTATGCAATTTCTGTACTATTATTGCTAAAATATCAGTAGAAGGTACACACGAAATAGGACCCTAATATCTTGGGAATACGACTTATTTATAATGGTGGTTTAATAATACTGCTCTAAGAGATGGTAATAATCTATAAACCCCTTGGAAATAAACCGTAGGTATGTTTAGTTAGGAACCAAAGGTCACCCTTTAACGTAAGAGGCTGATTTAAGAGATTAGTTATATAGAAAAAAACTATTTTTCTTTCTTCTTTATTGTAAGACTTCTTCACCAAAGTTAGCCCATATTTTAACAACCTAAGAAAGTAATTTAACTTTCAAAATATACATAAGTACCAACCCTATACAAAATTAATGACTATAACTGATTAGCGAAATAAATTCGAAAATTCTTCGCGACGTAAAGAATTACCCTATTTATTTACAAACGACTCTCCCGGCAGTAATCTCGAGACATTATGTAAACAATCTCCGTACTCTACATAGGACATAAGACAGTTACAAAACGTGTCCTGTCACGCTGTGATCAAATGTCACGTACTCCACGAGGGGATCAACGGCCGATCCAGCTGTTAAATATAGCGGGATTTACTACCTTTTATAAATTATAGAGATGTAATTTAAAATTTATTTTATTCTTGTTTAGCTCTAGAAGCAGTTTCGCCGTGACCATGGTCCATGTTATTGGATCGAAATATCGGTGCTAAATAAATAGATCGTGAGTTCTCGTTATACTTTAAAATGTTTAATGTCCGCGATGATAAAAGTTTAAAAGTGTTTACTAGAAGAATATAGGTATGTGCAGACTTATGGATAGCAAGAAGTAGGTAACCTAGTCATTAATAGAAAAAAAAGATTCGATTGCTTAATATTGGTGGAGGATAATTTAATTGAAAAGTAATGTAGATGTTTGACGAATGTAGTAGAACTTTATGGCATATAACATAGAGATGATTTCTGAATGTATATGACGACGTCATCAAGGTATGAAACGCTTAGATATAATACATCAAAAAATATTTTGCCAAGTGAGTAACTTTGAAAATGTCATACCAAAAGTTTAGGTATCAAAAAGCTTTTATTCCTTAAGTAGAATATAAGTAGCTACTGTTCTACTTTACGTATTAACTTTCCGGGAAAAGTATGTAAATAAATTGCGCACCGTACAAAGTCGTCAGACATGAGAGGTTTCT
>LGAG01000953.1:279005-295889 GCA_001278395.1 Lerema accius | reverse complement strand
TGAATTATGACTTACGTCATCAAGGTATGAAATGCTTAGAGATAATACATCGAAAAATATTTTGCTAAGTGCGCAACTTTGAAAATGTGATCACACCGAAAGTTTAGGTATCAAAAAGCTTTTATTCCTTAAGTAGAATATAAGTAGCTACTGTTCTACTTTATGTTTTAACTTTTCCGGAAAAGTATGTAAATAAATTGCGCCCCGTACGAAGTTATCAGACATGAGAGTTTTCTTCGTATGCTAATAAATATCACAAGTCCAGTTAGTTCAAGTTTAAAATCATTTATTCATATAGGTATCAATCATACACTTATGCTCGTAATTTTTTTATCTACTCCCGTTTCGTAAAGGTGCTTTAATAAGGAGAAGAAACGGGGAAAGAAACTAGTACCTATTCATCCTACTCGAAGTTGGTCAAGAGATGCGTTGCTACCTGATGATAGACAGACAATCAAGTGATTTTTTGTCAAAACTAAATTCTTTTCAATAAATCCAGTTCATACCTAATAAGCGACCTTGTGACAATCGTCACCTCGCACAATACACCTACCTACCTTAGGTACATCATTGCCCAACGTGATCACGTCCAATCAACTTAAAAAAGCAATTTGAAAAATCAATCTAAGCTTGTATTCGGGGGTGTTTGTGTTGCATTAAAGATTCCTCGGCAATAATGAATGGGGCACGCGACTACGGCCGTCGCGAGAATTTCAAACCGAATGGCCCCGCCCTTTGCGTCTTTAGAGTTCGTCGGCAAACGGAAAGGCAGAACAAGCGAACTTTGCCTTTGAATTAAGCTGCTCTTTAAGACTTTTCGTTTTGAAAACTAGTTTTAACTTCGCGTCAACGGATGCCTTTTTTGTTTTAGAGGGGTAGTAAGGGGGATTTTCAAAACAAAGATACCTACATCCATCTTAATACATCAAGGATTCATTTAACTTCCAGTACATTTTAAAAAACAATGTACAATTTGAAATGTAAACAAGTATGAAATTTGACATGGCTAAAGTTTGCTGGCGAAGTTGTGTATAGAGCAAAATTTTGATATCTTTAACAAAATTAAATGTATTTATTTTTCAATTTGAAGCATTAGAGTCGAAAGTTAGCTACAAAACATGTCCTCTAGCTTAAAAAAACTGATTGATTTAAGTATGGTGTTCTAAGTATACGGAACCACATAAAAGTAACCAATCGTCACTTCATCTTGAAGCTTGTTATTCTTTCCTCTCTCCTACATATACTTTCGGTTTTAGGTGCCTCGAATTACGCGATCATGATTCTCCTTCGCGGGTAAATTTAATTTTTATCTCCGTGAAGATTATTCCAACTGATTTACGTCCTTACCCGGACTCCGAATTTGCCTCACCTTATTTACAGTTCGTTTTCTTAAAAAGTTTAACGAAATGAAGTATAATTAAACACCTACATTCTCCACTATCGAGAAATAGATGCCCAAGGAGTACAATTTCACGCAAAAGGAGGGGGTTCCGCCAAATTATAACAAATTAAAATTTTGTAAAAAAAATTGTATTAAAAAATAAATATTGTAAACAAAATTATTGTACTGTTGTGTTTTAAAAAGATGTGCGGGGAAGTTTCTTTCCCCTTTCTTCTTTTCCATACTAAAGCACCTTTACAAAACGGGGTAGATTAAAAAAAATTGACGTGCATAAGTGCATTGATACCTACATGAAAAAAATATTTTGAATTTTGAATTTTCAATAAATTGTAAGGCAACATCTGTTGATTCAGCTAGTAAAAGACAGTTACTCATAACATTCAAAGCAAAAACTTACACGAATCTTTTTATTTTCTTTAGATTATCACATGTTTATTGTAACATTGTTTTTCATAGAAAAATTTAATAAGTCTATTTCAAAAGCAATAATAAAGCTCTTAGTTAAATATTTCAGGATCGAATGCCCTGCAGGCATGCCCGGGAGCGGAGTGAAGCACAAAGGAGGTTCTACTCAAAGTTTTAAGGCTTTCGCGCTGGTAAACACGACTTCAACTTAATTGAAGAGCTTGTTGCACCAACTGCTAGTAACTAAGACTATCCAAGTATAAGTATTTACTGCTTATCTATACCCATCGTAAGTCCATACTCCAATTTATAAAGATTCGACCGTTTAATAATCCATTTATTCTTTTTTCTCTCTGCTTAAACAATATCAAATTCAAAGCAGACGTTTTAAGGAAACTGTAATTTCAGTCACAGCCTTTAAGTGATGAAGTAATGAAGAAGAAATTCCGAACGAAACGAGAGCGGGTTTTAGCAGCGATGCGAAGGAATATTTACATATTTATGGATAAAATAAACTATTGCCAATAATAATAAAAAACGCTAAAACATTAAAGACAGACCATATTATACACGTATTTGTGACATAAAATGAATTACATACATTGCTTAGTTATCTCACCTAGGTATTTTAACGAAAAACAGAGTTGAAATAGATGTATGCATTTACCTACAATACATTCAAAACTATATCAGTAAAGCAACCGTAGGACGAAACATTTGTACAAACAAACAGCCTTCTGAGATACTGAAGAGAATAAATTTCAGTGGTGGCGCGCTGAGGAAAATTATACCGTTGTGGACAAAGGCAATAATATGGTAATGACCTCACTGGAGTCCGAGCAAAATAAAAATATACTTCAGTGGGACGACGAATGGATCGCGTAATATCGATAAGTGTGGTTTCAAAGCTTACATATTTCAGTGATAATAATTTATTGTTAGAACATTGAATCAGTTTAAAAATGATTATCATATTAGATCACTTTTACTATACCGGTATATAATTCTAATAGTTTGGCTGGTCCTTTGAAGTATCTCGACATTAGCACCACCTGCCGAGTGCGACAGTGTCTCGAAACCATACTCGGTACTTCTTAAATACGTTAATTTTTTTATTATAATCGTTTAGGAAGAGTTTAATGACAAACACACGTACGGTGTTTTTTTATATATTAAGATATACAGTTACCTCTTAGGCAGTCGGGTCAAAAATCTACAAAATACGAACCCTAAAGACATCGAAAACAAACCATACTTATAATAGTTTCATGCACTAACAAATGAAATCCAAAAAAATCTCACAATATCTATACTTCAAGCTATCTGAATTGCAGCTTTCTCCACAGTATTATCGCACAAAGGTGACAATACAAAGCTTGAAACCAAGTAAATTGAAACCGGGTACCACACAGAAGCAGTCTAGTCTAAACTAAAGGACAGACAGAAACCTGGTTTCCATCATATTCATCTTTCTTGACACGTAATTGAAAAATGTGAAATGGCAACATTTTCCATTCGAAACGTACCCTGAGCACCGCAGATGGAAAATTCGGTGCATATCCGGAAAAGTGGAAACGCGAAAGAACTCAAAAGAAAGAAATTCATAACGAAGCGAACATTTCAGGGGAACGAAATTTGGATAGCTAAAGGGAAGATTTAATTATTTCATGCCACAAATCAACACCCGGAAATTGAAAGGCAATTACGTTTGCTTTTTGATTTGTTTGCTTTTCACAAAATTAGCAAGCCTCTATGGAACAACGATGGGAAAGAAGCTGCAATAAACTTTTAGGTTTTTTTAATAACCGATGATTTTAATATGTTACTTGATGAACAACCAAAACCCAAAATACGTTGTCACAATGTAACCATAAATGAACCAATAATTCTGTGTTAATTCAGGTATCTCTGTTATTTAAACTGCAATTTTTGTCAACCTATTTAGCGGAATGGGTACCATGCTAAACCGCCGTTCAATCGATCCTGGGTTCAATTGCCAACTAGCTGGAAATTTCAAGGGTTAGTTTTTGTTGTTTGTTGTTTGAGTGGCTTTTATTTCATAGCACTTACTACACTGGGAGTACTAGTGTGGGACAATGAATGTGTGAAATTATTTATTACATGAGATGCACAACTTTTACAGAAAATGCAATCTCATAACCGCAACAGTAATTTGACGCGACTTTTGGTACAAAGTAGCTTAAGAAATTTCACCGTAACATTTCCTTGTTTTGCTTCAATTCTACACATGACAGATCAACAAAAACGCAAGACAAAAGCTGCGGGGCCGCCAAAACGACGAGCATTTGGGAGAAATAACGAAATTGCGATGGTATGAATACTTAATGCTCACGGGGGCTTATAGGGGATTAATTTCTCGGGGAGTTCCCGGCGCGGTCCCGGCGGAGCTGATGAAACCGCCGCGCCTATTGCGTGTGGCGACGGATTACTACTATACTACTCGTATATGTATAAGAACTACTTAGTAGCTGACATCCGAGTATTATAATTATGTGACTGCGATAGAAGGAGAGTAGTTTTTTTTCCGGCGTACATGTTTGTGTGTCTGTCTGTCTGTCTTATCTGTCTTGTCTTGTCTGTCTGTCTGTCTGTCTTTCTCTCTCTCTCTCTCTTTCTCTCTCTGTGAGTGTCTGTGCATGTGTACGTGTGTATATGTTTCTTTAGCACACTTTACAATCCAAATCGTTTGAAGGGATTAATGTTTTTTTCCATATTCAGGAGTGCCTGTAGTTTAACTTATTAGACATTTGAGAGCGTAGAGCGAGTCCAGGAAATAGAAATACGTACAGACGCTCGAAAAATATTACCATCCTTTCGACGTAGATCAGAAAATTTAATTATAACAGTACTATGATAGGATGAATTATATACAGAACTCTCAGAACGGCAAATAAAATCAACAAGTCTATACCCTACAAGAGTCTATAAGTATACGTAATAGAACCTATCGAACCCTATAACGCAGTCTTCTAGCAGGTGATCGATTGTTATTACCGATCGCGACTTCAAGGGGATTTCTTCCTCGAATGGAGAATGGAGAATGTTAAGAATCACATTAACCGTCTGTCGAGGAATAAGGGGCAAATGAAAGGAAAATAGGACTTTTATGAGCCGTTTAGGGAAACGCACACTAAGCAACGTCGGTGTGTCGTTATAACACGAAATATTCGAGGTGTGGGTGACGTTTAACGTCTTAATTTATTTTAAGGACTGCTAAAATCTCTTTCTGAGATAACAATTTAGGGTGTAAGGGGAACTTTTCATATTTAAATGGACTTCTTCGAACGCAACGTTAACTTAAGGTTCCTTATTTAGACTAAGATAATGTAAAAGTAAGGTAGGTGTTGAGTGGTGAAATATTTCTTCGTCTTAAACATAAAAAAATTAACCCTATTTTGAGTAAAATATATTTTTTGTAATAGAAAAATAGTTAAAGGTGATAAAAAAAATAAAAAAAAGTAAAACGAATTTTGTAAATAAAATTAAAATTATTTATTTCATTTTATGTACTAACCTAACTAATAACGGTCTTGTTTTCTGTGGATTAATATTCACTAGATAAAAAAAATAAGATACATTAAAGCAACATTATTGCAAATATCGTACATAACAAAACTATCAGTATCAGTAGGAAACCTTCAGAAAATGTAATATCTAAGAAAAAATCCTTTGAACTCGATGACGCTCAACCAACTTTTTTTTACACACCTGCCTACAAAGAACCACTTTTCCTGGCGTATTCCTTCACCAACTTGTAATAAGCTTGTATTGAAATAGAAAATGATCTCTAAAGACCTTGAAATAAGGGCTATATTTTGTGGATCGGGTGCACAATAAATTGGTTGAGCCTGATGTATTAACGGAGGGAGACATCACAGAGATCGATTCCGTATATCGGAGCGTACAGGTAGGCACAAAAAGTTTTTACTTGATTGCGTAAGGTGGATAAAGTTTTTCGAGCGTATGTATGTATGAATGTATGTATGTATGTGCGTCATGTCAATTTCTTTCGCACGCTCTACAGCCTAATGGGCTTGATAGATTTCAACGTAACAAATAGTTTGCGGTCGTGGTATTGGATTCTTATCGGTTGTAAGTTGTAAGAGAGTAAAATAATATGTTTCTCGTTTTCTCCACATAAGCTTGAAATAATGCCAAATGTAAAACTCATAAGTACATGCCAGCATTATTTTTAAAAAGTATCAAAACCAAACCTTTAATGTAATAAAATTCAGTCACTACAATAATGATTCCTTACAGTTCAAACAACAAGAACATCAAAATTTATTGTGACATACCTACATACGTTTCATCAACCCATATGAAGATCCGTGTACTCTGTTTGCAATGGCACCCATTGTTTGCAGACTAGCTCATCACAAACAAATCCAACAATAAAAGTTGGCCAGTATTTTCCTACAAAAGGACCACACGTATATGTATATAGTTTATCTTTACTTTTTCTTCCTTTCTTAAACACACTCTTAATACTAATAACTACTGAGAGGTCTATTGGTGCTAATAAAATATATCATTGGTTTTATCAACATAGTTTTGATAAAGTTTTTTTTTCGTTGCAAAAGAAATTAATTTAATATTGTTTTATTTCAAAAAAAATTTCATTCTCGAACATTTATTTAATTTAATTTTGATATTAATTTTTGTTTTAATTTTTTTTCTATACTACCTAATAGAAATAAAAAATAAATAAAAATATTTTATTTTAATTTATTACTATTTTCAGTATCGCTTGTTGTTCGCGACTGTACCCGGCTCACCTCACGCCCCTCCCACATTCAATTTGAAGGCGATCTGTTAAGTTTCCATAATGATACATTGTCGTTCAAATTTCCTATCCTCTCAAAATTTAATCCACCGATAGACTTTGCTTGGATGATATTAGGTTTTTAATATCGGGATCATATAACGAGTAGTAAGAAAAAAAAAAAGAAACGTTATTAATTACACTATATGAAAAAAAAAATGGTTAAAATTCCAGTCAAAACTAACTTAGGTTCGGTTTTATAGACTGAACTAACTTACTTAGACTAACTTAGTAACCTACACTCTTTGATGAAGCTAAATAATAAACCAATAAGTTATCAATTAATAACTTTGATAATTATGTTAAACAAGCTATTCGCCTTGACCAAATCATTCTTAATAACCGCGCTTGGTTTTGGGGAAAAAATCAATTTGAAATCACGCTAAATTGCATTCATCTCAGGTAAAAGCGTTACTGCCACAGAGTACGCTAATAACAGAGACTACAAACAACAATCTACTAAGAAATTTTAATCCCACTAATATTGTCCTATCTCCTAGTACGAGTACGACTAGTTCTACTACCTACTAAAATCCTACTAATATTCAAAAAGTGAAATTTTGTGAATTATGAATGTATGAGTTTTTTTTCACGCACTACCTAACCATTGCATGGATTAACATGAACACATCGATTAGGTATATCCAAGAATACAACATAGGACAGAATTAATCCCGATTGTGCTATTTTTTGGGATGACGCGAACTTTTAATATGTTTTATAAGAGCAGTTAGTTGATAATATAAAGTGAGCAGTAAGTCCCTACGGCGAAATAACTAATTCCATTTTGAATTTAAATTCACAAAATCATATTACTAAGAAACGAGATTCAATTATAAGCAATGGAATGAAGAATTATAAAACAATAAATCTTGTAAAACTAATTACCTGAACGCGCAAAGAGAACTCTCTGTGTATTATTAACCTGCGGCAACAAACTCCTGTGGCCAGTCGGATTTTATCGGAACCTTTTTAAATCACCAATGTAGGGTAATGAGGTGAAAAATCTAAAATTTATATTCAGAAAATGAATTTTTGGAGGTCCGACTTTCAGGAAAGTAATTTAGACGTAAAACGTTGGTATAGTTTTACGTCGTTAAAATTAAAAGAAAAACATTTACAGTTCTGTAGCGTTGTCTATTAAAAAGATTAAACGTTCACTTCAAATTAACATCGAGAAAGTTATTTCAATACCTATAAAAACAGCGTGTTTGTTTTATAATTTTAAATCATCGTCTTACCAAAAAATGTTAAATGTGATAGGCATTTACTTATATAAACATTAAAGGTCAGATGTATACCTGATGTTGAATACTAAGGGATCAACTAAAGTATAAGACCCAAATTATGTTGCTGATCAACATCTGCCTGGTCTTTAGTTTAGTAAGTAACATAATACTTTGTACTTAAAATACATAAGGACAGCTCAGTAAGCTATACCCCCATATTAAACAGAATAAATCAATACTGTGGCACACTGCACGGAGGTGTATTGTAAATGCCTCCAATAACTTCCCGTTGTGGCATCAATCAATTAATAAAATACGCTCTTTTTGTTTATCCGTTTGGTGAATTATAAAATATACATGTTTTTTTTTGTATTTAGAAGCAAGATACGTAAAAAAAGTTATAGAATGTTTCTCCCTTTCTAGGTACATTAAATTCGCTTTTATTATTGCATAATTGAAATATTTTATAATTTGTTGCTAAGACAACATCTTTAAGAACATACTTGTAAATGTGTTAGATAGCAAGTTTTCGTAAAATTAATTTGGTGCCTGGTAAAAATTAATAGCAATTATTTCAAGAACAAACACTATTTATAAAGTTTTAAGCATCATAAAAAATTACATAGGTACATAACTCCACAATGGAAAAGAAACCAATGACACGTCACACATTGAAATCCGTCAGGCCATTTGAGCTGTAGAGCGTACGAAAAAAATGTACATGCATACATAAACATACACTCATAAAACTACCCTCCTAGTTGAGTAAAAACTGTACAAAGTAACTTATTTGATCGTTTCGTCAATATTGCATTTTAAATGCCCGTTCAATAGGAAGCGGCGACGGAAATTTGCGTCCGACGCAGTTTGAACGGTTCCTTATGCTTAGTTTTCTCTTGTCTTCCATAGTTTGTTGTTTTCAATGAAAAAACAGCTTCGCCTTTATTAATGTACCCGAGAGCTGTTCTTTGTGTTGTTTATTCCAGTTTATTTTGTTCTTCTTTGCTTCTCTTCTATCCTGGCTTGGGACAAAGAGGTCTTACTGACAGCGAAAAAGATAAAGATATGTTTTTACATGACCGACCCGTGAAGATGGTAATGTTTTTTAATAGTAAGTATATTATGTTCTTTGGCATGCTGTAGAGCCTAAACGATTTGATGGATGACAACAGATGGGGTGTCATTGGATTCGATTGTGAGAGTGAAATGGGATATAGATATTTTTAAATAGCCCCCAAATACTCAACAGTTGGTGTTTTAGTTTTTTATCGATAACTACTACTAAATATAATTAATGGATACACTCCTGGACATACTGTCATCTCATTTCATATATTAAATTGACAGCTCATAACTTTATATAGCGTACCTACAATATAGACACAGACATATTACATACACACGCTTGAAAAACATTTCCCTCATTCTATCCCAGTCGGATAAAGGACATCACGTTATCTTTCTCCGTCAGCCGTCAAACAAGCACCTCATTGCTAGTATTCGTAAAATAACAGTGAAATAATCCCGGGTATCTTCAAAAAGAGGATTAAGCTCGAAAAAAACACGGCAATTTTCTTCGCAAACAGCTCGTCTCGTCGCTATTCAAGGAATTTGCCGTTGAAAAGTCGACAGCTTGTTTCATTTTGAAGTCTCTGGAGTCAGGTGATGGCTCTACATTTTTAATTTAGTTTGTGTTGAGGTAATCAGCAGTAAATATGCTTAAGTATAATGTATCTGTTTCATAAAGTCGATGATATAACAGGTCGATCGTCTAACGAGACTAGGAATTTTCTAATGATGTAAATTATTTTTTCTTAATTGCTTATAATGTTATTTATATTGTAAGTTTTGACATTCGTTAAGTGAGCTGTTAGTTCCTAAGACGAAATAAATGATTTGAATATATAGGTAAGGGTGCTTTTGAAATGGAATCAGGAAACGAGTTAAATTTGATATAGGTAGAAGCAAATTCGCATGTTATGTTTATGTCTACCGTATGGGGTACCTAAAGAAATTCAGTATGATTCTACTTAGGTAGTCATAATCTCAATATTGTGTTTATATCAGTGATCACAAATATCGAAATCTTGAATAGAATTTGATGTAGTAAGTTCACAGGCACCTATCATTACGGATTCGATAAAAAAACTTTCAGTGCAACATTAGCAACACAACAACTCACTCACACAACCGCAGTAATCGCGTCCAGTGGTTCTCAAAGCCGGCTCAACGAAACCACCTTGACGAAGCCGACACCTACAACCTTATTTATCTCGTAGACATCATAAAAGATCCGAATCTACGAACACAAAGAGCGAAAGCCGAAGCCAGCCGAGAGGAAAAACCTCTGAGTTATAAAGATTTACTATTAGGGGAGGGTCGATGATAATGGAATTTCAATCAGTTGGGCCAGACGCGCCCACGGAAGTATCGATCCTGAAACGTCAGCCGCTCATTTGGGAATGTCAAACTGTTCAGTTTTATGACGAAATAACGGGCTGTGTAAGTCTATTATTTTGTGAAGGCTCCCATAAATAAATAATCACGAATTATTTACTTGCTTACGAATATCTTTACATATAAAATGTGAGTTTGTTCGTGAACTCCTCCTTAAAATTCTGATGTATATTAGAGGGATCATTTTAGAATTAGGTTATGCAAGTCATAAAAATGCTTCATGTCTGGAATTAAATCAGTATGCACAGTTACACTTCGCAGAATAAGACGAATTAGTTTAATTCAGCTCGCAGAATTAGACCCTTAGAAACTGTTCACTAACAAAGGATCAAGTTAAATAAAGCCTGTAAGAAGGAAAGACATTCAATAGCAATTCCATTAAAACTCTTCCATTTAGCACGTGAAAGGAAAATAAAGGTCTACCCGTCTTTACAGTGAACGAAACTAAGCTATAACTAAATCAAAATCTTTCCAAATATCGACATAATAACTATATACACCGCTTCACGTAACATTTGTTTGTCCTCACACATTGGTCAAATGAATGAATTGATGAACAAATTAATGATGAATGAATTGATGAATGAATGAAGGAATGAGAGAACGAATGAGTGAATGAACGATTATTTTATTTAGTAACGCTGAATCAAACATTTTAACAGCTACGTTATAGGCGATTGCTGTCAATAATGGAGCACCTTTAGGCGTTTCTTTGTACAAGTCATGGCTCCATCACTCGGCACGTGCCACATAGAAGCGCATCTGAAAAATAGCGGCCACTACGGTCACAGTGAATGGGTGCGGTCATTCGGAAAGCCTTTCAAATGCTAAGGCGGTGAATTCAACCATAAACAAGCTAAAAAGCCCCATACACATACACGTATGGAGAGAGATAAAAATGGTTGTAACTGATGGATAAATTGAATAAGCGTCAAGCTATTGAACGGTAGTGATCAGACTGATCCAGTAGAAAATTAACGTTTTTGAGGCATTTTAACTTATCATTCATGAGTTACGAGTTATATCCTTATAAGTGCAAAATCTTGAAGTAAGTTACCGTTGCCAACAATTAAGGTAAATTGTAGCTTTATCTGATAATTTCAGAAGTAATCGGTAATTGGGACAAATTGTCAATACCATTAATAGTTTCCAAGAACTTGGAGCAGAAACAATTCTCTGACAACTTAGAGAGTTTGACAATAGATTTGATAAGCGAAGAAAGTCTCAGGGACGTTTCGCAACTTAGAACTTGGTAGAAGTTTGGTAAATGAGAGTACTTAAATTCATTATAACAATTTTTTTAACATCAAACAGATCATGAAACAGCTAATTAATTCTCAAATCTGCTGCAATTGGACGTCGTAACTTAATTAAGAATTGTTAAAGTATCTCAAGTTTTAAGAAGCTTTCATCTCATATTTTCTTAATTTCAATATTGCTCCCAAGTCTTCAGAATTAGTTTTGGAAGATATTTAGCGAATAAATTATTTTAGAATTTTAAATTTAAATTGAAAGAGGAGATTCTATCTCCAGCGTCGGACGTTTATAGGTTTTTATTAAAATTAACAGTTAACAGTTTAGAAAAACAAATAAAACATATCTAGAACGACAGTGTTTTTTTTCGCGCGTATGTATGTATGTCCAGTTCTTTAACACGCTCTACAGCTGAAACGGCTTGAATGATTTAAACATGTGAGGTATCTTTGGATTCATCTCCACTATGGGGATTACAAAGGCTATGCCCATCATTTTTTATAACAATACCCCAACACTCAAAAATATTAGCAATTAGGTTTTCTGTTTTTCTATCATCTATTGCCATGTTACCTAACTGAAACGAAAGAATTACATCATTGATTCCTTCGAAAGTACAGTACTTACTCGTATTAACAATCATCCCACCGATTTTCGAGCAAATAGTAAATTTACCAGGAAGTAGTTACTCACGTGATGCGAAACAAAGGCCATGTGTCGGTTGGAGGTACTGCAATGCTTGTACTGACACAAATCCTAACAGAACAATTGTCACTGGCACGCTCGTAATGTATAGGAGCTAAGATACTCAAAGGCGACCTGGATGTTGCTTCTACATTTATTATGATTTTAAGAGCTACGAATTATTTGGTCTGCACGTGTTATCTGTCTTCTGATGTCATTATTTCAAACTTAAACTGTCCTATTGAGTTATTCAAGTCCTGTCTTTATCGAATATAGGTCATCGAAGTAGGTTTTTGACTGTTTGGACAAATTTAAGCCGACAATCTTATGATTTTTTTTTATGTCTGTTCTGTCGTTTATATAGCTTCAACTACTACTGAACACGGGTCTTTCCTCATAACCGAAAGGCTTAAAGCATCAGTGCGGATTGGTGGAGTGGTTAGTGGCCAAGTTTTATACGCGCTTATCGAAAGTATACCTTAGGGCTTCTTTTAAACTTGTATACCTGTTCTTATAACCCTACATATACTTCTCTAATTTAAACAATTTTGCCAGTGACTACTAGTGCCTATGTATCCACAATATATGACGTTAACTTCGATAGAGCAACGTAACTACGGTTAGTGGTAGAATTCTATCATGCCGATAATTACCAACATCGCAGGAGGCATTCCTTGTCCTGCGTCGTTCGGTATACATACGTACGTACGTACAGACGTGTTTGCGGTTTACCTCAAATAGAGAAATGTGTGGGTTCATTGTTTACGTATTGCGACATACTGTTGTATAATTTGAATAGGTACACGACGTAACTGTGTACATGTATTTGACGTAACATACTCGCCAGCATGTTAACTTCATTTGTAGTGTTGAAATTAGAACCATTTTCTTTTTAAAACTATTAGATCGGGCATACGTTGTTCTGTCACATTTTATCTTCTAATTTGGTTGATTACCTACATAGTTTCCTATATCAAGTACTTCCGAATTTAAATTTTCATGTAGCTTAAGTAATTGTCAGCAGACTAGTACATTTTTGCTAAATAGTAAATGCTATGAATTATAGTAAAACTATAATTCATAGCTTTGATAAGATTCAGTAGGGAGAGATGCAGCTACATATTAACAGCAATTATGCTTAATTCACAAAAATAAATCGTAGCACAACAAAACCCAAACACCTAAATGAAATTAATTTAAAAAATAACTTAGCACTGAATTCGCAATACGCAACACAAGAAAATAACATCCACAAATTGTAATTTAAGTTAGCACACAAGATAAGCAACGGTTCCAATACGACCGTAAATACTTCACAGATCCTGCGTAAAAACTTTTTTCTTCTCAGAAATATAAATCAATCCGTCAAATTCACGCAGATTAAGGTCCACAAAGTTCCTTATTAAACCATTATGAATACAGCCGCTTAGATAACATCGGAAACTCGGCCAAACTGAATATTCCATTACGCGACAAAGAGGACGAATTATTCGTCTCGAGTGGAAATTAGGCGAACGCCACTCCGAGGTGATTAAATGCGAGGAAAATTGTAATTCTTAAGCCGGATTTCATTGGCGCCATACATTGATGACTTACAAATTTCTGGCGAAATAATTTGTTAAGAATATTATACCTATACATTGACGGGATGACTTGTATTACGCACAAAATGGACCCGGAAATGGTCTGGCAATATTGGTATATTAACATACAAATGAAAATTTATCAGAGTTCTAGGAGATTATTCAAAGATTTCTTTTACTTAAATCTAGTCTTCGGAAAAGGAAAATAATTGTGGCAGTACAACGTCTCCTCGGTTCTAGTATATTATAGAATGATTGTATGTAATGGATACCTTCATTAGACACATTCAAACATCATCACCTTTCAACATTCTTTATTAACTTCTATTTGAAACTTTGGAAAATTGATCTCTGTTATAATACTTCAAACGGCCTTTCTTCTTTAAACGAATTCTCAGCAGATAGCTTTAATTCTTAGTTCTTCAATTTATTTCCATCATGTAAATGTGTCTTATGATCGTGCACGTATTTCAAAGTTATTCAAGTTAGGAATACTGTCGAGAGAAAAACTTAAAAGAAAGTTGACTTTTTATGCAAAATTGACATAAATAGGTATCAGGTACCAATAAATGATAGTATACTATGGATATATTGCGTCTTTAGTAAACCAATAATGTAATTCGCGCTACATTGCATGTGTCCTTATCATCTTTATGTTAATTACCTGTTTATCGTCTTGTTCATACTGTAAAGAAAAGTAACCAAACTAAATAGTTTTCGCTTTTTCAAACAAAGCGCATTGACACATCTACTTAGGTATTATATTTTTGGAGCATCTATCTGTATATACATATGTATGTATGTATGTCTAGATAATTCTTTGCCATGCTCCACAAGCTCACTTCTCCAAATCAAATAAACAGTTACAATAAAGTAAAATTCAAGCCTTACCAATACAAACTTCAGCGTACAGCGTGGTCGTAACAAAACTTGGTATTTTATTACATAACAACTTTTGCGTCTGATTAGACGTGCGCTTTGATTTTGTTTACGAAGATGAAACGTTGGAAGTACCGCGACTCGTTTCGAATGGAAATTTGATTGTGACAAAATCAAAATCATCCATTACGGGAAGGTACCTATACGAAATGTATTTTTGAGTAAAAAATATGGATGTACGTGTCAATTTTGTTAACATAATTTTCAGAATCAGATGTCCGCTTTGACTGTACTTTATATAACAAATTATTGTTCATTAATGTGCCTAGGTGACGTCATTAATAAATTCTTTGTGGCAGGAAAAGAGACTAGGTCAACTGTAATGCCATGTATTTTTTAATCTACACTAGGTCAGCTTCATATTGGTGTGTCATAGGATCAGACAACATAAATATACACAGGGTATATCCATTCTGAAAACAAACTTTACATTCATCATTTACATTTCTGCCTCATTTCAAATCGAACCTAGGACCCAATAAAGGCAGTCCGGCAAGTTAATCATTGCGCCATATGGGTCATGAATTGAGTGTCTAGATGTCATACTAATATGTGACAGAAAAAACAGCAATATCACAATATCTATATATATATATATATATATATTGTGGCAAGACTTAAGTACATAATTGGCCCTTTGGGTAAACGACCCTAAATATAAATGTAGTTAAGTAGGTATATAGGTAGACGTTTAAATACAAAACAGAGAGATGTTACCTAAAGCTTCAAATGAGATCGCCATACTCCGACAGTCCGGCAGTCTCTAGGTGAAATTAAACTATACCATCCTTTGAGAATAGCTCTCACTGTTTACAAATGCAAGAGGGTTGGTGTAACTCGTGATACGAAATAATAAACTTAACAATGAAAGCCATATCTATCTAAATTGAGGCTTTCTCGTTTTCTTTTTCTACAGAATTAAGATCTTGCATTAAACTGAATTCATTATGGCAGTTTGGAGTATTGTAGCAAAGGTAAAATATGATACGATAAATTATGACATCTGAATACCTACTACAAAAAAATAAAGCTTTTTTTTCTCCGAGTGAGCCAAAAGGAGGGTTTTTCGAGCGTATATAAGCACCATTTTTGGCACGTTCTGCAGTAAAAACTGCTTGACGAATTTGATTCGTCTTTATTAAGGGAGTAACATAGGCCATATTTTTATTATTATACCCAAATTTTTAGCGGCCTGGATTTTAATTTTTCTATTAATGATCACTATTTATACGTCCTATCCTATGTCCTATCGTGTATCCTATAACCTTCCTATGTCTATGCCTATGTCCTTTCCCGAGTTCAGTTATGTCTTCATACCGAACTTCATCAAAATCGGTTCAGTGGTTTAGGCGTGAAAGCGTATCAGGCAGACAGACAGAGTTACTTTCGCATTTATAATATTAATAGGGATAACTTACTAACTAAGGTCGTCACTTTCAAGTTCATCCTCTACCGGCGCCGTTAAACTCCAGTCCGTTTCGTATTTCGTTTCCACCTCGACATGAGGTCGCGTTTTATCGGCATATTTTATTCAGGGGCTCCTAGCAAGCTTCAATATTGTATTAACATGTGTGAACTCTATCCTAATAGATATAAGAACCAAAATAACACCCCAGACGATCGGCTCACACGAAACAAAAATACATGGAACGGAACTGGTAAAATACTTCCGTCTCGAAATTACTAATGTTAAACTTATAGACGAAAAGTAACATGGAATTTCAAATTGTGAATGTGTACATACATTTTTACTAAACTTGAAATGTTATCTACAATTTTACTGTATGTAATACTTATGTAACTACATTAAATGTGTTATTAGGGGCCGTCTATCAATCATTTAATGCTTTTTTGGCATTTTTAAACCCCACCTCACCCCTGGTGATACATGGTGAGATTTAAGATTACCCCGCCCCCTTAAACCACGTGTATTTTTTGTACCTGAAAAAATCTCAAGTAATTATTAAATATATATCTACATATATCAAATCAAAAGGTAGAAATATTGCGTTTACCGTCGAAAAAATTAATACATGTGATATATTACTACACCCCCCTGCCCCCTTATGATGTGATGTGTTTTTG
>LGAG01000953.1:261114-278998 GCA_001278395.1 Lerema accius | reverse complement strand
GGAACCCGCCCCCCCCTTCAAGGCTTACGTGATTATTGGACCGCCCCTAAGTTAAAACTCAAACTCGTATATAACTGCCTTATTCTTAAACCGGTATAAAAATATACATACTTAGAAAAATATAAAAGCTATATTAAACTTACACTATTTTTGCTTCACAAAGCTACCTACTTCCCGTTTAGAATTAAGAATTTCAGTATTTCGTCCATCGTAACATGCAACCGTATCATTCTGCACACAAACGAGTGAGCTTGGCGCGCCGCCAATGGTTCCGACTTGTGAAAATTTCATACATAAAAGTGGAAATTACTTGCCGAAAGGGAAGGGAAGTCATAAATACGAAACGTTATTTGCATGTGTTAAAGATGTATGTTTGGGATACGTGCTTGAAATCACAGTAAATTGGCGTGATTACTTAGATGCAATTCCTCATACTAAAGGTCCTGGTGAGTGGTCGAAATAGGACCGTAACTAAGTAATTCAAGCAATAGATTATAGATTCGGTATGCCTGGATGGAAAATGTCACTGTGAATTATGAATGACAATTGTCTATCAACGGGGCTCTTCGACTGACGAATGTGGTCTATGTCTTGATAAAACGTGAGATTGTATGAGTGTTTAGGCCATGTTAACTTTAACCATGCCAAATCTCAACCTGTCTCTGCATTATTCTTAACAATGTACCAAAACTTGAACTCTACACGTGTTAATACTTAGATATCTAATTTTAATCTGATGGTAAATATTAAATACAACTTATAACGATTTATTTCCCACGTTTCCTATCCTAGATATTTCAATGTATACGAGTAAAAGTACTCTTCATAATGAAACGTGACCTTTTCATAATGGTCCTATTTTTGGCTGCCTTCAAGAACTGGCAGTGGGTGGCAAAATAATTTTGTTAAGGTTAAGACCAAAATATTTTACTTTTGTATCGAATACACGAATATAACAGTGATTGTCAAGTTACGGAAATATCGTTGCTTATCGGAGAAAGAGAAGAGTATCAATCCTACTAATATTATAAATGCGAATATACTAGTAAATGTAAACAAGATTGGGAGTAGAAAGTATTGAGTTTACTAATGGAAAAAAGAGTTATTTAAGCAGTTCAAATTCCTTATTCAAATTCAAATCAAAATCACCACCTAATTCATACATAGGTGGTTCATCACTTAATGACTGAAATTACTCTTCTATAAGCGTTTGTTTCGACCTGTAATTTTGTTGAAGAGAGACGTAAAAAAAATTTTTTACATCTTGTAGTCCCAATCATTAACAAATGAAGTAATATATACGCGTCATATATATCACCTCTGCACCGCCATTTTAAGAAGGTGCTTTAAAATACAAAAGAAGGAGACGACCAAACAAACTCTTCACCGCATTATCTCTAATCTTCAGACAGTACGCCAAGGTCAAACAGCCTAACAAGTAGGTAGTAGTTCTCGTAAGTAAAACTAAACGTACTCTCGTTATTGATGTAGTCCGTCTTGGCCGGGGACTGGCAGGCAGTGCAAGCCGAGTTACCGGGAAATGTAAAACGTTCACTATTGAACAGACGCTGGCGTGGCGCCAGACGGGTCAAACCGGGGACTGCCGACACCGAAAATTACGTTTATGGTTAATATTTTTGCCTTGGTACAAGTCTAAGGTATACCTAAAACCGTCTTAGGGTATCACATGTCTTTTGGGATACACGAATTTTGAACCCCATTGGAAAGTAATGAGCAACAAATTATGAAATGTCGTATATGTGAATCGGTTATTTCCTAAAAACTTCGACTACCTTGAAAAACGAATTGGCACAAAGTTTTGATTGAATCAAAAGTCAATTTTGACAGCTCTTCAAGGATTCTTAAAGTCGAGGGCCTTATGTGCCATAGGATTACTAAGGTAAAGACAGAACTGGGTATACCACAGCAGTTGAGATAGACAGGGTACAGAGGTACTGGTTTTACTCCTAGTTAGGGTAAATATCACAATGCTGGAAATTCAAGTATTGAAATGAATGAATGACGGTACTTTCCAAAGTCCTAATGACAACAAGAGCCTGAAAAAGGATAGCAATTGAAATAGGTAATCGAACTTTGCATTGCCAAAGTAATACATAGGTCGAGCTGTAACTTTCTTTCACGTAATAATCCATCCATCCATCATCATTATCTCAAACATCTTACTGCCCACGTTGTAACTTCCCACGTTCATATTTAGTACTCCAAGTATTCTCCTTTAAAACAGACATTATTCATTTTGTTCCCGGCAATTGCAAGAGGCCAGTGCAAAACTCGTTATTGGGTTAATATGAAATGTCTACAAGACGAGCGACTATGGCAATGTGCCAGCCGATCAGTCAGACAGGGTGACCCTTACGGTTTTACACTAGCTTTTAGCACGAAATTTACAAGGAATTAATGCAGTTATAAGTAGAAGTATCTTTGATACAGAACTACTTTAAGGATTTATTTTACAAACTTTAAATATAATCGAAAGGAAATAGTACAATATCCAAGTCGTGGTTCTACTCTACGACACGACACACGAATCTACGACACAAAAAACAAGGACTTTCTGCTGATTGTTCGCAACTGCATCGAAAGCAGAAAAGATTTTGATAGAAGACTATAAACTTATAGCAGTAGTTTGAACGTCATGAAACAATTTTAACATTCAATATAGGTACCCACCATCGAGTACTAAAGAAGTGATTACTTCTGGTCGCAGATTTATCCCATCTTGAACATGGATACGTTTAGAGCAAATCTTAGTTTGGTAGAGAGCATTTATCACCAACTGGCTTGCATGTTCGTCTGCCAATTCCATGGTATATAAAAGTGATCATCCACGTACGTTGCCTTATATCGGCTTGCAATTTGCCTTACAGTTCATTCTACCATTACTGGCAGCTAGCCAGCTTTGACTTCTGTAGGGAGGACGCTGAACACACATTTTAAAACTACATACGTCCTTTTTACAGCTTTTATTGCGGGCACTGTAGACTTGAGATGACAAAATGCGCAAGGTCGGGAAGCTATCGGATGATATAAGCAGAGCATTAGAAGTAAAGAAGACTTTTATAGTGCAGACGATAAAAAACTCTTTATTGCAGCGGGTATGCTCCAGATTTAGAATCTAGATCTCTGCAGTATTGAAAAAACTAACATTTTCTATAACTTGAACAAAAGAATTGTGGCGGAATGTGAAAAAATATATGAAAATAAAATGAATTTACATTTCACATGTTGTTGTTAGCAAAAGCAAAATCAACTTAAATGGAAGACTATTAATACTGTAAAACGATAGGTGCTAGAATTAGATCTAATTTCAATTAGTATTCGTAGTTTCGGAGAAATGCGTGGACAAACTACCATACACATACATACATGTTTAAATGTTTATAATTTTGTACACCTATTTTGAAAACCGTTTAAGTGAATCGTATAAAAATTTCGCAGTTGCACATACAAACATATCGAATCAACCTTTTTAGGTCACTTAAAATCATTAGAATGCGTGTTATTTCCGAAGCTAAACTAACAAATAAGTCGACAGTTACTACTTAGTTTATAGTGAAACTTAAAACACAATTCGCGAAGGCTGTCTCCGCTATTGTTGGCAGTTTGCCAGTCATTCTGTTCCTCAACTAAAATAACGCTGAACACACATTTTGTGTGTGATCGAGGCTACACGCGATCACAGCTTTTATTGCGAAGGTCACAAACAAACCATCAAGGTCACTCAGTGTATCACTGACCTTATTCTTAGGCCGCATTCTAACGAACTTCGTGGTAAGTGAGATATTTAAGTCGAAGTAGAATTTTCTTATAAGTTTTAATATCCAATCTATTTTATGGATTTTTTTTATAAAAATCTGGGTTCAATAGGGCTATTGTTGGGATGTTGGAAAAATATGGAATTTTGTGACTAACAAAGAAATATAAAGACATCTTGAAGCAAGTAAGAAGCTCTAATCTTTTTTGGAAAACGAGTAGCGAGTATTATTGAAGTAACTAGAGGACACGTTTGGCCATAACTCATTATGTCGAACAATATTATTGTCAATATCAACATCAATCTATCGATGTGATATTACGTCTTACGACTGTATCCCATGTCTACTCATAAAATGTGAGAGTTTATCAGTTTATCATTTAAAATAACTATATTTGTAGCATTCTTCAAACATAATATATTGCTTTGTGCACTACTACCCCACTTAAACTTGAACCATGTCAAATCTGAAACATGTACCTACCAACCCGTATTATCTTTTAAAACGGCACCGAAAATCTAACCCTTCACATACTAATACGCCTATAGATATACTCGTACGTGCTAATTAGTTATAGCTTCCAAAAATCGCACCTCCTTTAGCATAATTTAAAGGGATGATCGAGGGTTATCACGGGTTTAGGGGAGCGTGAGGATCATAGTACTCATTTGTCGCATTAAGTCAAGTAGAGTGGAGGTTCCTTGGAGAGATGAGGTCAAGTGAAGAGACACCTGCCCTTGGAAGTGAGGATTGTTGACTTGATGCGTAGGTAAGGTAAGTACACGTCACAAGCTTTATTCTACAAAGGAGAAATCATTCGTTGATTCATTAACATTAGATCTTTGCGGTTATGATTTTTATCCTTAAACCGGCTTCTAAGAAGTGCTTAGTCGTCAGAGAAACAAATACAAGGACTGCTAAAATTTTGTTTTTTATTTTGGTTTTGAAGTAAATATGTATGACTTATGTCAGTCCTATAGCAACAATTATATTGACACTTCATATAGTGATATATATCAAGCAGTTTAGACATACATACATACGGTCGAAATAATTACCCTCCATCTAAAGCTTAAAAAGCTTTATTTTTGATCAAGATTTTTATTAAAATCAGACCTCCAAATTGCATTTAAAATCTTTCACCAAACTTCCATAAAAATCCAATAAAGCTCCTTCATTAATATTAAGCTGTTCACATTGAAAGGCTTCACTACAATCGCATCCAAATCGTTCAGGGTGGCTTGATAATAAACGAGGTTCATACCGATAAATTGTCCGCGTTACCACCCTTCTCCTCTGCTCGAAATCCCATCTTTAATTACGCGAAAATCAGGTGGCAGCTAAATTAGGACACTCCCTCCCCCCACCTGGGCACGGTGATAACACCCAGATATTTTATTGGTTAAAGATGTTGTATAACTGGAAAAGATATTGACTAAAAAGCAAAATTCTATTTTCCTTACATAATCTTAAAGCAGTAATGTTATCTCTTCTAAAACGAAATTTAGATCTCCACATAGAAACTTTATGGTGTTAAAAAAATTACTTGTCTTTTGGTGAAGGAACATCGTTAGGAAATCGGTAAGAAAGTATAGTTGAGAGCTATCTTTTCATTTTTAAAGATGAGCAAGTATATTGCCAGCGTGATAAGAGCCGCAATCCTTCGCATTTGAAATAAATTTTAATAATATCAGCCCCTCCAGACAAATGCTTTTTCTGTTGATGCTCACTGCAAACGCTCTATGGGCATGGCATAAGCGACGCCATCTTTATTTTCGCGCCTAATGTCGTACCCATAAATTTATATACAGCGTTTAGCATGAGCATCTTAAGAAAGGGCTATTGTCTAGAAGGCCAATACAGAAATAGTGATAGCAATTATGGACTGTAAATCAAGATTAAGCAAATAATTTCCAACCCTAAAACATTCACTAACTCGGCACACGACGGTAATATATCATCAATACAGTTGATAGGAGAATTTAAAATCCCAGCGGAAACATTAGCGCGTGTGTCGGATAAACATTTGTTGCGGTTTCAATGCGCGGCTTGTTTGTCTGATGTATGCGGTCGAGTTATGTGCTTTATCGATTCATATTGCATAATCACTCGATATAACAAAGAAGTTGTACTACTAGTAGGGCGATACAAAAAGAACTTTAGACAAAAATAAGTGATACCTAATGGAAAGGTGAAAGCTATTAAATTTAAATCAGATATTAAATCTTATTATGTACGACGAACGTTTATTCTACCTGAAGTGAAAATAATTCGAAATTAAGCCGCATCCACCAATGTCATACATCCATTCCCGAAACAAAATAACAATCGGTACAAATTGTTAATTTTAATTCGGACGCCGACGGCCAATGGGAAGAGCATTTCAAGAAACTCAATTACTCAGTTACGATACGCTCGCAAAAATAGAAATTCGTCCCGGACGAAATGAGATCCGCCAAAAATTTCATTTCTAAAGGACGAGTGCGGATTTCAGCTAAATCCTAGGACACGCGGATTTTTGGAATCGGTCTCCGAGGAAAATATTTCTGGTGAAAATGTCTTAAGGATTCGGGGGATTATTAATTTCACGGAACAAACAATAGGATCATATTGCGGACCATTAAAACTTTAAGCTTGGAAAAATAAAAACGACAGTCGAATGAAAAATATGTACGACTGTATGTTGTAGGTATGTGAATACGTATTATTTATGTTATGTTATTAATAACGTCGAAATGGTGCGCATCCCTCTCGCTTATAAATTGTTGGATTCTTAAGCTACCCAGTAAAATAATTCAACTTTTTTTCCCAATTTTGTTATCATTAGGTTTTTAAGACTGCCCAGTAGAGTAGCAAACTAAACGACGTATTAACGTCATAACTCATTTTTAAAATACAGTCAGAGCCGATATAATCTATAGAAATTTATAAAATTATAGTTATCAGACAAGTTTTCAAAAGTCCTAGCAGACAAATCCTCTTAACCAAACTCAAACCCCTACATAATATCCTGAATTCGCTATCCGATGTAAAGACAGCACACCAACAGCCAATTATCAGTTTAATTTGAAAGTGAATCCGTCGTATCTCCGCGCCTGTGTTATTGCAACAACGGCTCTAATTCTATTGCTTCATTTAATTACAATTGAAGTTTGTATCGTTAGATACAAGTATACATAGATTTGCAAATGCTGTCGTTATGAATGTAGAAAATTATAATGTACATAATTGTTTAGGTTAAATTTAATTAACGAAAGCATCGATATTCTTATTACCTACATAGATGTAACGTGCTTTGTCTATAGTTGGACTGTCAATAAAAAAACACAATAACATGAGGTATTTTAACGACTAGAGGACACGTCTCAACCATAACTCATTATGTCTGAATAACATTCATAAAGTTTAGCTTTGTGCATTTCTCGTCATAAACTTTAAGTATGCAATATCTCAAACTCGCACGTGTCTGCATTATTTTCAAAACGGTATCGAAAGTTGAACTTTTCTCAGGTTAATATAGATTAAGAAACAAATAATAGAATAGTAATAATTAATGATGATAGAATGAATATTGATAGATTAGTAATGCGTATCGAGCTTGATAAACTATGGCAAGATAGTGATGATGATACCGATACTAAAGAAGTTTTTAAATATCATCCACGTCACAGTGCACTTGTTATTTTTCGTAGAAGCTACTGCATTTCTTACATCGGGCCACCGGTTGTAAAGCGATTGAACTTTATTAGTTGTGTCCATAAAAGGGGCAGGGTCCATAAACCCGTTGGTACGGACGTACAATGTTTTAGTAGTAGCAGCTTAAGACACAAGAGGCAGCGAGATTGATGAAGAAGGTAAATTGGAAGTAGAATTTTTGGTATCAGAAGTCAATGACTGAATAAGAAGCCAGCAGAAGAAGCCAGCTTGAATAAATATTTTTGTTGAATTGAGAACTTTTTTAATCAATTGTCTTAATAATTCTTCAAGCGTTTAGAAAAATAAATTATGCATCCGAGCAAGAGGTGATAATTTTGCAAACTTTGTTTCACGATTTAAATTTAAATTTACGGATACAATTGAAAATAAGGCAAAGGAGGCAAATAAATAAATCCATTTCTTGGAGAGATAGTCCATCTAAAATCGATATAGACAACATATAAAATGTTGACACTTTTAACACATTATGCAACTACCTCCATTAAAAAGTCTCGAATTGCTTAACTTCATTAAATTTAGACCATAGACAAGCTGACCCCGCTCGTACCAGCTGACGTGGTTCACATACTACAAAATAGACTTTGTTGCATTGCAATAAAACTCACAACAAAACACCAACATTGTTGGTAGGACGTGTCACTTCCGCCCGACGACCGTTTGTATGCGTTTTTGATAAACCACCGATTTTTTTATCACCACACTTCCGCTGTTTGGTATTCCAATTTGGTATTAATTTGTGTATATTACAAAGTTTAGGTTTAAATAAATCTGTCGCTAAGTAATAGATGTTTACTTTGAAAAGTTTTAGAGGATGTTTAGTAAAATTAAGCTTCATAAAATGTTAATAAATTATGTATAAAGACTTTAAGGCGACAAATTTTAACGTTTTTCTTTTCTTCTAAGCAAGTTGACTGTCGTTATGGATTTAAATGAATATTGTAGACTTACACCTACTTAGGTAACATGTAACATTCTGTTGCTATTTTATTAAAATGTTTTTTTAATTAACGTTTAGGACTTTTCATTCCATTCTCATTTTGCTTTTTCTTTCAACATGTGCCATCCCTGATCGTTATTCTAATTCCTTAAGCACTTTAGTGTTTACTAGCTTTTTTAATTAAGCTTAAGGTTTTGTACGATATAGAAGCTTTTAAATTTCGTTACGGTCGCGTTTGTCATTTCGAGGCCCCAGTAATCTCGGGGATTAGCGGAGGGAGCGCAACGGTTTAAACTCTCGTTAATAATTAAGTGACAAAATGTAAATCTTAATACCCCGGTAACCGGTTTTACGGCGTCTCTTTGTGGAAATGGTAATTTCACGAAAGAAATGTTTCAGGTGGAAAGGGGATTTGTGCGACGGTCGGTTCGGTTTCAGAGGTTTTTTGAATTGTACAATTCGGGATTTACCATTACGGTTTGGGAAGGTTTTATTCATTTAAAGAGTTGCTAAAATGATTTATTTATAACTAGATATATGCCTTCGCTTCGCTTTAGAAATTATAATCCTCACGTAGATAATGTTATATTCAAAACCAGTAGCCGAAACCATTGTGACAAAAACGAAGCACTGTATAGAAATGGGTTTTAACTCATTTCAATCTTTACTTTTATCCAACTGCGTCAGAGAGATGATAAAGTGTATGTATATATGTATGTCCATTTCTCTAGCATGTGCTATAGCTCAAACCGCTTAATGGATTTCAACATGTGATGCTATCTCATCGGATTGGTCTTCATGCGCCCTTAACCCCCAGGTGAAATTGAAGCCTTTTAATTATTATAATTGTTTTTAATAAATGGTTTTATTGTATTAAACATTATAATAATAATAAAAACATGCTATTGTCACAAGTATAAATAGAGCCTCTTACATATTACTGCAGAGACAAATAAATTTTAAAACTATTAAAAACTTAAATTTCGTTCCCACAAGCGATATAATATTTCAATAACGATGTGCCAAAACCACATCCGCTTTAAATAACACACCATTTTAATTGACATCATTTTAAATTTTTAGCAGAATAATGATAACAAATTGATGATAAAACGACGAGGTTTTCGTATAACGTGATATTAACTCGTATCCGACACACCACCAATGGCACAATTATTATGTTCCGATATTTTATGAATATGTCACTAGCTTTACATTCATATTGCCCCAGCCTACTAGAGTTAAATTTAAATTTCAGAGTAAATTTGAAAACAACAAATTCTTCGATTGTTTTGGCTTCATTTCTTAAAATAGTTTATTTAAAAGGAACAGAAATTAGAAATTCGAAATGCGAGCAAAGTTAAATTGCCATTCAATGTAAATTGATTTAACTATATCCAAACATTTAGCTAATGCTACACCTATTTATGGAAGATACTTGTATACATCGGATACCTACCCTTTGAACCTGTTAAGCGTAAATCCTCTCAATATGAGCTAAGATCCAATCCTAACAGATTGTAATTTATAAGTCGTGATTTCAATGGATAATATAGTTGGTAAATGTAACAGTAAGAGCGTAGTTTTATTAGTTATACAATTAGTCCCGTCACCCGCATCGACATCGGTGGAGGGCGATCGGATTCCATTAGCTTAACGAATTGTTGACGTGTCGATGGAACCACTATCGTCATTCGGTTTGTATCGATTGGATTCCGGCTTTCGACCATCGTTCGCCGTCAAAGGGACGGCAAGCTGCTCGATAAAATTAAACTGTTTGCAGATAAAATAAAGATTGCGAGATTGAATACGTAAAGTCTTCCTGTTCTATCTGTCGATAGATTGAGATAGATATTTCCTATGGCTCACACCTAAAAGATGCGAAGAAACAAGATAACTGTTACATAATTGGTTTTAATATTTAATTTTGCACAAAATTCTCTGTAAATAGATTCCTTTGAGATGAATCCAATACCTTTTGAAAAACTACTTTATCGTGGGCGAAGCTGTGGGCGTCATCCAGTCCTTATGTTTTTCTCATTACATGCTTTCAAGTGGTACGATCCTACTGTTACTGTGTGATAATTATCTACATTCATCATCTACCCATTTTTATGATTATCTTTAAGATATGTTTCTTCATCATCCTCACATAGAATAAAACAGAGATTCTATTCCGATTCTTAATCTAATTTGTATTAACTATTTGAAGTTATACAACAGCTAAAATTCATTCCGTTACACGAATTATTATCACGTTGATTGAAATGCGATTGGTTATTGGTTTTACGTTGATACGATTTCAGCTAATCGTCAAAACGACCACCGAGCTTCCAATCTATTGATTTATATTCAGGCGACATCAAAGAGTACCCGAATTAACGTTTAGCCTTTGAAACATGTTTTGACATGTTGTTTATACAGCTCAGGTACACAACTAAACAGGCCGGCTATTCATGTACTAACAATAGTGTTTATAGGACTAATAAATATTTCATTAACAGATTATACGCGAAGTTACAATAGAAATTAATTTGCTGTTTTCAATCGTTTTGGAACCATTTTTATCACACTATATAGTTTCACGATGAAAGAGTATACGATTAAACTATGTATAACGATTAAAATCACATACCAAAGAATTACAAATCATAATACAAGACCTAATTGGATTCAAATCCACAGTCATTATTTTCGTTAGATAGTTTTAAATAACTACCACAAACTCAAAACTGTCTAAAACAAAACAGTCTTTCAAAACGTTAGCAATGTTAATAAAATGTCAACTCACCGCTTGTATAAAGAAGTCCTTGTGCAGCACGCTGACGATGCCGAAGTTGGTGAACTTGAAGACTCGATCCATGATCCACATGAGGTTGGAGAGGACTCCTGGGCGTGGGTTCCAGGCCGTCATCAGCATGGGCACGTCAGCCGTGCTCTGATGATTGGCCAGCACCAACGTACGACGGTTGCTGCACGCCGCTGGTTCGTCGCCAGTCTCCACAACTGGAAAGAATACTTGGTTATAGCTCATCGTATATTAGATTTATCGTCTTTTGTTTCTTGGAAGCATTGTGGACTTTACACTTAAAAGGCTTTACTTTAGACCCTATTGTAGTATGTATAAAAAAATTGGTACAATTATTCGAAAGTACTTCTCATACGATACGGTCGATTACGAATATTATCCGTAGCCCTTACGAGTACATTTTTTAAAAGTAGATTTTATCAGATTTATCTTGTCAGTCCTAATATACCTCTATAGTTTTAAAAGGCGACCACGTACTGTGATACAACATCCGCAAGGCAGCTCAAACAATAATTCTCTACTGTTTTGCCAATATTTCTTTCTGCTCAATGCGACCCTTATCAAAATCCATCAGAAGGTATCCGCGCGTCACGTTGCGCAAACACTGCGGTGTTTCTAGCGGTTGCTATCAAATAAACATTAATTCACAGAGTATTGTACGAGCATTTATGATTATTAATCCTGGCGTGCTTTGTTTATCAGCAACAGAATTCACAGCGAAGATAAATATCACCGAAAATGTACCTCTACCAATACTGTTTTTCGAGTATATGTTGCCAAGTCCATTTCTTTGGCTATATCTATAACTTAAATAGCATTATGGCTTAATATGAGTTAACATTGGATTTGTGTCCGTTCTTTCATTGTGGGAGTAACGTAGGCTACATACGAGTAAGTCCACTTTAGCAGTCGAATAAGTTAAACTGTGTGAACTTCGAGTGGAGTAAATTGGTTTGAACCTTAAGAGGGTTGAAGTGTTTGGACACTCAGTTCTTTGAAAGAGACCATACCTTCTACCTTATAAATATGACCATGAGCAAGCTCTATCTGACCTTCCTTGACCCCGGCCAGCTAAATGTTTTGAACAAATAGGTACATAATAAGCACGGACCCTTGACGAAATCCACGAAATCCATCGATAGAGCACGTCACGTCTCAAAATATGGAGGCGAGGGTGTAAAGACTCCGACAAATAAATATATCCCCAACGACATATTTACACAGCAACATACGAACCTATTTTACGACGTCACATCATTGTTTTACAGCTTCTCCTTTTATATTTCAGTTATTTGCATATCTGAATTTCTCTTTGTCTGATCAACTTTACTATTCGGCTCAGGAAATACTGAAGGAAATTTAGCTTGATTTTCAGGGGTCGAAAGTTAAAACTCGTGTAGTGATTGTCAAATAGTCATGATACAAATTAATGTAATTAAATCTGCACACTTGAGTTCTTGAACTTGTAATAATAAATAGGTAATTGAAAAATACTCAAAACAGAAAAGCCCATGTCACACTCACAATGAAGAAAAACTATTGACACCTCATATTTTGAAATTCGTGAAGTTTTTGTTTGGTAACTTAGAGCTGTAGAGCGTGACAAAAAAAATAACATACATACGTTTGAAAAACATGAAAACGAAACAGCATAAATGAACCATGAATATAAACTTCACCTAATAACCCTGGATCATAAAAAGCTTACGAACACTACTACCAAAATCCAAAAATAACGCTTAAACGTATTTTCATCAGCTTCCAACACTATATAATTTTCAATCAGACAGACAAAGAGTAGCTAAGCCAAGTAACGGGTTCGCTCAGTATTTCCCCGGCGTTGTTCAAACAAAGTCCGCCAGGGCGCGCTGTAATCGTTTTAGCGACTGCTCTCGACCTCCTAGCAACGTTATTAGTGGCTAGTAGCTCCGGACTATTCAATTTTATCGCGTGCTCTATTGTACTTCAGGGTTCGAAATGAATGAATTCTAATACCGACTTCTGCGAGGGAACTGTGATAAAACGTGTTTTACCCCACTGCGCCAGATGAAGGGCAATGTTTTGGAAGAAAATTCAATGCTAATAGAAGGAAAACAAAAAGAAGTCAATGTCTTATTAGTACAAATTAAGTGATTGTCACAATAAAATACAATTTACTTCCTTAAATGAATATGATTTTTTTTGTATAAAATGTTCCGTTCGTTAGACCATACGATCATCAAGTTCATCTTACATTCGTTCCTCGATCCCCCTCTAATACCATTCATTCCATTAAGCACATTACACACTTACCATTGATTACCATCAAGAGTGAAAAACTGTCGCCATTAAAATTCAACAGTCGGCGAAAAGCAGAATTAACATAACAAAAAAAGAGAGTCCTATGCATTTTATTCTACTTAAAATAAAAAATGAGGCCCTGTTTAAGATTCAAATTCTACCTACTATCTACTTAAGCACTCCGTCGGAATCTCCCTAAATAAATAATCCACCCCCGTTTGAAAAACCTCCATAAAAATTATTAACATTTTCATGAATTCGCGATTTGCCGGCTAGCTATGTAAACTTAGCCGACATCGGAACAGGTCAGAATGTCAATTTTACAAAGTTATATTTTACGAGGCAAGGTAAATTTAATAAGAGTTACAGGTCAAAAAAGGTCGTTAAAATTATATCACAATTTGCCTACCGACAAGCGTAGGCGGTTTGAAAATAAGGTACCTCCAATGATTTTCGTACCTTAATTAACCTTAAGGGAATCACATTATATGTGACATAACACGAACTCACAACAGACTTAAACGTCCTTATCAAATACTTTCATTAGCATAGCTATAAGACTCGCGTAGAAAATAATGGATCCAAGAAAGATGGGAGGGAACAAAATCGTAAATTATATTGGGTATAGACTAAAATGAAAAAGGGAATATTTTGTTGTGATCGTCAAAGATTTATTGATTTCAGTAATATATTCAGTAGAGTATAAAGCTTACGAGTCTCATAACCAGTTTTTGACGGTACGTAGATTTTATATGAAAACACTATTCGGAATTTCGGCTATATCAACTTAGTCTTAAGTATTATTTTTGGGTGGCTGTGAAGTGTGTGTCGTGGATGCCAAGACAATACTCAGACAAAGAACCTAAATTTAAATTCGTCATTAAAATTTAAAGAAATAAGATATCGCATCTAATTTCTCATTATACGCTCGAATTTAGCCGACTGAAAACCTTTTAGGGCTGGCATGAAAGGGAAATTTTGCAAAAGTTGATTCTATTAATAACCTGTTTAATAAAGTTTCGAGAAAGTTCCCTGACGAAACGCTGGCGTGCATTAATAGATTAGAATTGAACCAGGAAACTCAATTAACTTGGCAAGTTCTAACTGAGAATTACTGTTGCGGTTTGCTTATGGAAAATTGTATCCCATCCGTTTACGAAGGGGCCAAGTTAGTAACAACACACGTGATAGTGATTAGATTGAAACATTTATGAAAGATAACAAAATAATGGAAATTCGAAAACCACGGTTACGGCATATTAAATATGGAACTAGGAGAATGTGATTAAAAAATGACTTTTGCTATTTCAAGATTTTAGTCTCTTTGTTATTACAATTTGCATATACAAAAGAAGTAAAACCCGCAAATAACTTTACTTATACCCAAAGTTGATGTCTATAATGAATTGTGTCCTAAATAATTCGCATATAAAAATATATGTTACACGTGCCCTTTAATGATTAAATAAGTTAATAATAATCACATCCTTTAAAGTTTATCAAGGCAACGCGATCTTGGCTGATACACTGCCGGGCGCCCAGATACCCCACTTCGAAAGTAAATATAAATTGTAATTAAAAAGAAACCGAGCGCTAATGAGAAAAATTGCTTTTAAGTTCATTACAGCGTTATTGCAAAGGGTAAGCAAGACTAAAAGAGAAAGTAGATTAGATATAAAATCAATGCTTTTTAAAATATATTTTTCAGCACAAAATGAAATGTTTACAAAGGAATATAACATTTCTTATAAACATTACCGAGAATGGAAAAATAATGAAACGTTTCGTTTATAAAATGCTACGTTATAAGTCATTGACATCTTTGTGATCAAGTTGTTAGTACCCCTGTCTAAGTGTCGAGGGTTCGATTCCCGATTGATGCAGATTGTTTTATGACAGATAAATTTTTCAATGAATTCTCTATAATATGAAATCACATATTATAGAGTACCATACGCAACACTATATTTAAGCGTTACCTAGGGGACATGTAGTACAGCACTATCAAAGAAATCTGAGACTGCGTAAATGTCGAATTATTTCTATATTAAATATATTTCTAACACATCTCTCTATGGTTAGTAGATTTACTTACTCCTTAAATTATAATTTGACATTTACAATTCCCCAATACCAAAATGACATATCTGCATTTTCCCAAGCTAGAAACTATATTTGCAGCGAGGAATTCTCATTCGCAATTAGTATACTCAAGACCTACATATGGAACAACAAGAGGTTTGATTTCCAAGCGTAGGAGTTGTCTCGACTTGGTCCATTTATAACTTTGACATTGTGGGTTGCAATCTCTGCTGGAATATACTTGTATTATGGATATCTTTACTATCGATCTCTTGAACTATGAAAAATTATAATATGTCGCTTGACTTCACTAACGTTATATTTTAAATTCTCGACACGAAAAGGTTTTCTTAGTTAAAGTTACCAAAAGTATTCTAAAATTGTACATCTTAAATTAATGTGTATTGTCACTAAGAATGGAATAGATGGCGATGTAACATATTCTGTTAAACTGATTCCATCGATCCTAAACCAGTCATAATGAGTCACGGTTCAATTTCAACCACAAGAATAAGTCGTAGCATCACTAGTTAACTCAAAATGAAATCACTGAACTCAAACAAGCGTGGTAATAAACATTTGCCCGCAGCTAATCACAATCCCTTGCCGAACTCTCAGTATCCTTCAGAGATAATAAAATATAGGGTCAAGGGTGGGCCCATGCTGAGAACAACATCTCGCCACGGGGTTCCAATAAAACAAGGTCGCTAGAGTACTTTCGACATGTCCGAACTTGTCCGAGAACCTTTCTTGCGTTTCTACAATCATAAATTTCACTTTACCACCTCCAGCATCTGGTCAAACAGTAATCCTTGTGTCCACGGATGTCTTCCCTAGATTGGCTTTAAAGTGACTTGTAGCTTTAGAGAAAGATGTAACTGTAGGACTTTTATACGAGATACTAAAACTTTTAAGTAGCCCTGTATCTAAACTAAGTATTTATATCCCTAGATTTTTTTGATGTGTGTACATAATAGATGG
Organism: Lerema accius; assembly: GCA_001278395.1. NCBI lineage: Eukaryota > Metazoa > Arthropoda > Insecta > Lepidoptera > Hesperiidae > Lerema > Lerema accius. Next base: position 262,416 of record LGAG01000953.1, on the reverse strand, counting down.
TGATTACGTCAGCAGTACTTATTTACTTTTTATATACATAATAGATGGTGTTACGTCAGCAGTATTTATTTACTTTTTATAATTGTTCCGAAGTCTCAGTCTATACATAATATTTTTTCGTCTGTGTTATACGTAGGTATGTATCGAAGTAACGCAAATTGGTGCGCCTGAAGTTAAACAATGGACTCTTTTCTTGTTTGTCGATTCTATACCTATAACATTGATACATACACAATACTCGTAAATATTTATCGACCCAGTGTTCACAGCGAACGAAAAACGACGCGATAACAAAAGCAGACGAAACCGCAGCCGAGCACTAGTCCCAAGTAAAGCAAGAGTTCAATTTGAATGAGATGCTATACCTGTAATTAAAGCTTCTAAAAGCGCGTTTGCTTAAGTAATTAACGGGTGCATTTCGCGACTGGATTTCGAGGCAAGAGCCGTAAAGGATCCGTATTTTCTTACTTGCTCGGTTTTGCTTTGGAATTGCGACGTTCAAATTCTAATTTAAATTCTTATTCTACCTCAAAGAGAAAACAGCAGTGACTTTTGAAATACATCTGGCAAACTCTGCAACACACTGCTATCAAATCCGCAAACATAATCTCGTCCTTTTTGGAGTCGAGTTAAACCCAAAATAAGACGTGAAAATTAAATTCGTATATGTATTCAGGGAGATTTTTAACAAAATTTACAGAAAAAGTTGAAAAGAGACGACGTATCATTCAATTCAAGAAATGCCAAATAACATTGTTTTATTTTTAAGTCGGGCAAATAGTGTGTAGAATCTTCCATCTACAGGTATTCTACATCATTAGAAATTTATTTATGATTAATATCAGGGACCCCACCCCCCAAAATACTAGTTCATTTCATAGCAATAACACCATGTGCTAACTTGTTCACAACCACTATGCACATGGCACACTAGACTATTTGAGATCATTGACCGGAAACAAGAAATCAATTTATTACAGCTAATAATATACGTATAGACATTATGAACCTTTGAATGAAAGGTACAGTACGGTTGACAGTTATATATATTCACATATACTTAAATTAACACAACAGTATGTTCGCTTAAGATCATAAAAACCCGACCATAAAACTGTTCCTATCTTACTAACCCATTTGAGAATTCCACTCTTACGTTTTCTAGAGCACGTTTGAATAAATTAATAGTTGTTTGGACAATTTCATTTTATATCCAGTGGGGGAGGAGTTGACAGTAAAGAAAACCATTATGAGAAGTCGCACCCGAATATATTCTAAGATTTCTTGCCAAACTTAAGAAAA
>LGAG01000953.1:238789-254985 GCA_001278395.1 Lerema accius | reverse complement strand
TGACAAATTGAATCCAACACGACTGCTTTACAACACAAACTGAAAATAATTCCATCACGCGTTCTTGCCAAATATACAGATGCAAAAACATTAAACTGCTGTGTTCTCTGAGAAGAAAATTTTCTTTTTCGTCTTGCACCTTATTCTCCATCTGCCGCCACATAAATTTGTCAAAATGATAACCCAAAAAGACACTGAAAGGCCGTAAGTTATGTGTACGCGAGCCTCGTAAATAATGCGCAACATTTTGTATACATGAGCCTGACGCAGGCTCTTATGAGTACGTAAAAAGGGCCATTATCGCTTGACAGTTATGAAATTGCGAACGCTCTGTCCCGTTACGTTGAAATTAATTACGCATACGAATGGTTCGTTTTAATTGTGATATGTCAGTTTTGGGGGCGCATTCTGGAGAGTTTAACGCGTACGGGAAGGTGGGAATTGGCCTTTAGTAATATTTGATGAGTTTACTTTTGTTTTGTAAGGAAAGAGAAATACATAGGGTTGATATCTTTATGTTTTAAAAGCTTTGAACATTGAAGAATTTTTAAGTTACATAGTAGCTACATTTTAAGTTTATGCGCAGTAACTATTCAATAAATTGTAATATGCTATTAAGTTCCGACGGAATGGTTTGAAAATATGATCAATGATCATTCTATATTCCACTTGAAAGTACATAGTATAATTAAATTAAATTAGGAGTTTGCTATGCACATGCATGATGTTAGTGAAGTGCCATAATTGATCATGTTAATACACTCAAGATATGTAAAACCGGAGACTATCACGGTTCCCGACATATCATGCGCTAGACAATATCCATTAGTGATGTGTAAGCTTACATTCTGGTACTAATATTATTGGATATTTTCAATATAAATTGGAATACGATACCACTTATTTCATTTCAATCAATATTTTGTAAGGAGTATAATCAACGAGCTTGCAGTGCCATCGTCTGGTGCCATCCATGGACATTGTGGCAAACCTCAAGGAGGACTATAGGAGGGACCGTTAGTTGGTTAATAAGTTCTGTAAATGATAGATTCTAATTAGAATAGTAGTTGCTGTTAATTCATTAGTTATGGGACCATTAAATGTTTAATGATAAAAATGTTTGCGAGTAGCGAATTCCTTTCAAATATCCTGCGTTCTGAATCTAATTCCCAAACTCTCAAAATAGTCTTCACTTGCTCATTATTCATACCTAAACCACCATCAATATTCATACCTATTTCGTATATATTGGTCACATCTCTAGTATACCTAGTATACTCCCCACTACGCTAATTCTAGTGGCTAGCTAGCTAGTGCAGTCTGAGCAAACCCTAATTAGTTCGCCATAACAATGTGCAGACATTCCGCGCGAGCCGCCTTCCACGTTACATGAATAATTAGGAGATTGTTCCCGCTTGTAGTATCTCGATCACTACAGCACATTAGGATGTCTTCACAAGTGCTTAGATTTGCATATACAGGGTTAATTTTAATTAGCGTATCACCTTTTGCAGGCAGCTTCTTCACATCAATCCCAACAACATTTGTTCTACGACTTTATGAAATTAATAGATTTTAAAATTTAAGTTTTCCCATTCAAAATTAATGTGTTGCTTCTGAACTAGCATTACTCTGCGCATAGGTATTGTCTTTCATACAGACGATGATGTGGTATCGTCTATTGAAACATTAAAATAATAATTACTATACTATCAAATACTGATAAATTTATAGCTAAGTCTATAGTAGTTGCTTCAGTCGCTGTCGCTAGCTTGAAGCAGATTGCTTCAAGCTCGTTTAAGATGGCCCGACTTCACGCTTGAATCATGTATTGTAATGACATGTAGAAATCGAAGTGCGAGTTTGAAACGTACTTAAATAGTATTTGATCGTTAAAACACCTCACCGAAACGACTAGTCATAAAACAGACTTCAGCTACACATACTTCTAGCAAGCTTTTAGTTTTTAGCTAGGGTACGGCTAATACCCATTACATTGGTCGTATGTACGATATCTCCATTATTAAAGTTAGTTCAGTAGTTTTCGAGCGCACAATTACGGAACAAATTGAACTCGGCGATAAAGTTCTTGACCGAGGGAAATTCTGCTGTAACTATAATGAGTGGAATAACTATTGAAGCGTTGTTAAAGCCTACGGTTTTAGTTGATCGTTAGCGATCGAAGATAACCATTATCGTAGTGGTATCTATTATTTAGATCTCTCCTACGTATGTTATAGTAAACCACTTAAGTAGGTTTCTTTACCTTCACTACTCGTATAATATTTTGATGTGATTCTATGAAGTAAAAATATTGGTTTTATACACGTTAATATGAATTAGCATACGTTATAGAATCACATATCTTAGGGGCATCTCAGATTTAAAAAAAGAATACGTTCTCCCATAAAATCGCAATGTGTGCATCACAAAATTATACGTAAAGGCGAAGGCAAGAGTTCGTAAGCGTTTATTTTTCATTTGATTTTTAACACAATTCTTTCTTTATCTTTGACTGCTACTCCGTCCTCTAACAAAATGTTCTTTATTCCTGCATCGAAAACAGAATAGGGTGCAAATAAAATAGAGGTGGCACAATCAAATTTCCACATCTAAAACTGTTGGCACTACGGACGTGCCACATAATGTATGGAACGTGAGTATTCCGATGTATAAAGTAAATACAATTCTAGACCCGGCTCCGGCTATATTCACGGGTCGGAATAGTGATGTATTGTAATGTTTCGGATACGGATATAAATAATTGAAATTTTTGACAAACCTCTAGACTTGGATTAAAACAAATGATTGGTCTCAAAATTTAATCATTTTCATACGACGTATTTCATCAAACTAGCTATCGTGAATATTCCATTTGACCTTATAGTTAGTAAGATAAAATGAATTAAGCAACAAGCTAATAAAGTTGAAAAAAAAAACCTAAAATAAAGCTTTCACTTCCATAAACTCAATGATCACCAAATCTAACTTAAAACATTATAAAATGTATCACCTTTATCTACCGTATTTAAATAAATATCCGTAATATTACTAACAAATAAAAAAGGCAGATATAATACTAGGCCAGTTATATTATTACTATCGAATATTTAGTCAATTCAATAAGTATTCGGATATTGAATTAAACATATCCGTTTGTTTCGTTTTAAACCTCATCTTTACAACACTATTCGCGGCAGAGTTAAAGTGCTAAAAATCGTTCAGTGCATCTGTTACGTACTTTGTTTCTGACGAGTTCATTGACCTGAAGGTAGAGTTGTGTCAGCTCACTGCTCTGGGATTTTATAAATACTATTTTTACACCCTTGGTTGGTATGCAGATGCCAATTTTCTCACACAGTAGTCTCACAATCTAAATGTATTAAAAAACCTAAATAATCTTCGGATTCGTGGTAAGTTTAACGGATAACTGCAATAGAAAGAAATTGTTTTATTCCTCATTACCAAACCACCAGAAAATATTTCTAATTTCTCTACAAATCTACTGCAAAACGCGAGGCCAATTTTAGGCTTAATTAACTCTATAATATCCAGGTCACCTAAAATTGCATGAAAGTAGGCCTCAAAAACTGCAGTCTTTGTCTTGCGTCGGATTAAAAACCTCTTTCTAAAATTATTAACAGCTGTAGTTAATTAATTTCATAAGTATATCTTTCACTTTTTAACACTATTTATTGGTGACAATTTTTACGCCAGCCAGACATATTTGGATAATACAATTTAGGGAAGGAATTAACTTAGTACATTTAAACTTTTGGTATCATCTCTGAACTAACATTTAAGTCTCCTTAAAAGAAGTTTCAAAGCCTCCAAAGGAATATCGTGGCCCCGACCTTGGTACTGCAATAGACATAATATCCAAGGTACATAGTTCCTACATCAGAGCACTACAATACTGAGGAACAAGGGTATTTCTAGACCAATATTTATGGGCACTCGGCATTCGAGGGTCACGTAATCAAGATCCAACTTACCATATTTTGTAGTGCGTAAATATTCATAATGCCCTCCATTATTCATATGGCTGGTCTAGTTTTATAACGCATGTAAATCACGTTTGAGTGGTTCCGTGTTCAATGATTCGAGAACTGAGAACAACTAAGAAAGTCTTTCATCGTTCCTACAGTAAAGGAATTACCTACGTCGGTGTTTTAGTTCGATTTGTTCGATTATCTTTATGATTGAAGAGTTTAAGGCATAGGTATGCATATCACTAGGCTGTCTCTTATATCATCAAGTTGTCTAGTACGGATTGGTGTCAGTTTTTATACCATCCTAAGATTAAGACCTAGCTAAGACTAGGTAGGTAGGTCTATGCTTAACCTTCCCTCTAAAGAACGAAAGCGCTCAATAGATTGTGCCACCAGCGAGCGGTCACCCATCTTTTTTCCGACCGCGCCTACAGTTGCTGAATTTTGTTTATTTTAAACAATCATTAGGTAATGGTCAAAAAAGTAATTAAACTGATGTGGTAGTTGTCATTCAAAATCAGTCAATCCCGTCATTACGAGCAATCTTTCATTTCCCCCGCGGGGTGGGTGGGGACGTCGGGGTGAATGGGAGCGAGGTGAGGACGCCGGGGTGTATAGGGTCAGGTTCGTTCGAGTGAAGGATGCGCGTCGTACGTGCTGTTTCCGACCTGCGTCCCGAATCACAATGAAACCGGCGATGTTCGGTGTCGGGATGTCGAGATGTTCGGTTTGTAATTGCGGTGATTGTTTGGTAATGCTAGATGGAAACTGATTTCCATACTGTGATTATTGTACCGGTATTGTGAAAGGGGTTTGAAATTGTCTTCTTTAGGTGTCATAAATTCTTTATTTTTTAAACATTTAATGCAATATTTAAGAGGTATTAATTAAGATTTGGGATCTGAAACAGAACCTGTTAGAGTGTCACAGTAAATTCTTTTTAGATAATTGGATTCCTTGAACCATAATACCACTAACATTAATCTTATCAACAAATAAAACTATCAAAATCGGTTCAGCCAGTGAGTACAGCAAACGTAAAAACTTTCAAAACGTACCTATATGTAGAGATAAATTATAATAAATCTGTAAAGTTCTTTGGTGAGTACTCGGTACTCCCAAGTACTCCCAAGGTGTACTCTTGAACGCCACATCGAACGCACTCAATATTATAAACACAAGGGCGTACTTATTTAAGGGATCCGAGGTGTCGACGGCTGATTTATTCAGCTCCCTAGACACGACCGGCTTCTCGTATCGATATGTCGATATTGATATTAAAAACATCGACGAAATCTAAAGTAGATGAAATAAACATACGTTTTGGTGGATTAAACAGAAACTACAGTAGCATTTTGTTATTGAAATTAAAAAAAAATCTTAATAAATATAAATAACCCAAGAATTCCTTTTAAATTATAAAAAGTGTTAGATATTTGTATCAAATATTTCATACATTTTTTCTACACTGTCTGTACAAATTTACCGAAAGTTTAACCCTTCAAGTATCAATATAGAAAACAGCAGCATTTGATCCTAATTATTTAAATTAATTTTAAAAATAAATACAAGTACAAATATCAAAACGAACATCGATAATACTTCTCATAGACAAAATCTTCCCCTCTCGTCTAAGTGATGGTAAGGAAATAGTGGACATTCCCTTCCTGACGACGCCATAACAGTTCAATGTTTTGGAAATAGCGTTTATGGCGTTATGCCGTAGTGCAGTTATGACGGCGATAATACTTCCCATGGCTACACTTCTTCGGGCTATTGTTATATTATGGGGTTTAAGCAATTCCCCCTATATCTTATACGATACAAGAAATTCTTGTTGTATACAAGGCCGGTAAATTGTGATGAAATTTTTAAGTTGGGGATTTTTGCGTCAATCCGTGGTTGTTATACTTTCATAAATATTATGTTTCTGCACTTTTTCTCCATACCTATAAACTTTAACTATGTCAAGTCTCAAGTTGCAAACAAATCTCTTTATGTATAATTACTAGGTTTATAGATATAGATTAAAGCCTTAGGGTTCAAAACTTTACTTTCCATCACTAATCATTACATTACTATACATTACCGTTTCTCTCATATAGTGACCGAAAAAATATGTAAAAATATTTTACAGTCGAATTAGAAAGAACCTGATACATAATGAAAACTCTACTTCAATAAGAGAAACCATTCACTAAAACTTCGTCAGTTGTTCAGATAAATGTACCACGAGCAAAGGATGGCTTTGACTCATAGTTGCTCTCACACCTCAATAATGTTTTCAATACATCGCACATGTACACTTTACAGACAATCGAATGCTATTACCCTACATAGAAGATCACGCAATGTACATTACACATCTCTTTGTCCTCAGCGTTATTTATTAGCGGGCGAACAAAGCACCCGTGATAAGTACTGAAGCACTTAGATAATATAGTTATTACTTAGCAAAGCTGAGGGTCATAATTATTAATGACCTATTTCTCCGGCCGGTTCAAGGGTTTCTGGAAGACAATGCTGGAGTATAATAGTTATGCTCTCGCATACTTGAGTACTCGCTTCAGTGTAAGCGATGCAAAGTAAAGCAAAAAACCACTTTAATCGACTTTATCAGATTTCTGAATGAGGCGCTACCCCGAATTAATTTTCTTTTATATTGAAAAACAACAAAAATTTTAGAATCATTCATGTCCAAATTATGTATTTTTAAATTGAAAAAAAAATATTGCACACCGTTCGCAAACTTTTTTTTATGTGTGTACGATCAGCAAAGCAGGATGATGATTTTTAGTACTATGAAGGATTGATGTAAATTTTAAATTACTTGCGCACAAAAGTCTATAGTTTCCGCACACTAACTGACGACCTCCTGGTGCTAAAGTGGCTAAGCTCAAAGGATGCAGTCTATAAGCAATCACTGATACTCGTAATTCAATTAACTGCACATAAATACACACGTTATAATTACATTTATTTTACCTATAGTACTAGGAATTGTTTTACTGTTGCTCTCCCAAAAGAGTGATAGGGCACGAGTCACGTTCTAATTGGACATAATTAAAACTAGCACAAAAAAAATACTACTTAACGAAGTACTAAATACTAGCTGTAAAGCGCGAAAAAAACTGTTTAGCTCTTTACTCGCATGTATGAAGCTCAATGAAGCGAGTTACTAGCTTGGAATACAACAAGAACCTTAAACTAATGGCCGGTGGCATTTAAAGGGCTTTGTCAAGTTATCTATGTTAGTTGAAAACGTGTTTTAGGGCGGAATTTAAGGACCCATAGATGTCGCTTTGCAATAAATACAAACAGGTACCCAACTATATGCTGTTATAGCAACCTACTCGTACTTGTGAATACACTGCATGTATGTGACGTTACGATCGATTTCCTTTATACTACGAGGGATATTTATATGTAGTCTATGGTTGAAATTCGACCATGTTATCAAGAAAACAGACTATAGTCTAGTTTGATACCTGTGTGGCAGATAAAAATATCAACGTCATCTGTCTATTACAGTGGCATATGACGTCTGTCTACACAGTAGACTCTACTGTGTCTACTGATAAATCATGTTATAGTGTGAGTTTTGGGTAAAATTCTAACCATGTCAAATCTAAAACTCGTACGTTACTGGTATTTTTAAAACGCACCGAAAGAAGCCCCTGACGTATTAATATATAGACAACTGCGATTCTTAGCAAAATTGGGAGTCAATATTTGTTACCAATTAATGTTCATGATTGCTAAATTCTATTGAAAGAGACTATACGAGTAAGTATCTAGTACCTATCTATGTATTCGGTCGCGTTGCAATTCGCCAACTTATTCAGCGGTAGTTTGGCGATAGCCGCCGGGACACGGGACGTGGGGGAGAGGGGGGGACGCTAACGTGTTTATCGAAGTTCTGCTAAAGTTAGCGCTGCAATGTACTGTAAGGGATATTTTGAGGGAATTTTTAGCAGTAGACATGTGTGGAGGGTAATATTTTAGCGAATTTTGTTTCAATGTGTATAAAATACTGTTTAGAAAAAATTATGAAGGTAGAGTTAATGAGATATGATTGAGAGACGAAAATACTGGACAGACTTTGTTCAGCAATAATTAGTTTTTCACATCAGATATAGCTGACCTATAATTTTCATGGACCTTTAGTAAATACTCATCCCATTGGATAACTTTTTTTCTGACGAGGTTTCAATATTGCTAGTAATTTAGTGGTCACCTGTAATATTTCCGGGTACGATACGACACACGTTCTAATGCTCAAATTTGAATAGCAAACTAAATGCCGTGCTGTTGCTGTGCTGTTGCGGTGCCGTGATAGTAAGCTATGACCTTAACTGTGGTTTTAAACCCTCTTTCTTAATAACCCCACTTTTTTAAATATATATTTTGCAGTCCTTTAGTACAGTGACAAATACACGTACACTATGTCTTTTATATGAAGAAAGAATACACGATAATTGTATGGGATTGTGCATGTGCATCTAGAATCTTTTATTAGTGATCAAAGTTGTTGACACCGATATCTATAATGTCATGTGATAAACGTCAAATATACCGACAGAAGCGCGCCGACAGGAGATTACACTGGAAGCCATCATTTAACGGAAATAGAGATTGTCTATGACGGTACTGAGTAGATACTATACCTACTGGTACTGGAATAACATACAACTATACCTATATTGTTCAAGTCATATTTTCCTTTGTATGAGTATTGAATGTCCAAATATTCATGGTATCAAATATGTTACGTAAGTTAAGCTATCATATTTATGACTATAAATCTATAAATGTAGGCACTATTATTTATTCCATAAAACTGATTCTATAGATCCTAATCGAGACAGTTGTATGGTAAAATTTTGACCACAGGGCAGATCCTCATATACAGTATACCTAGTAGGTACTATACCAGGTTCTAATAAAAATAAAAAACATACACCTGAGAATAATTTCAATCACTTTATCATCGCGTACACTAAACATTTTAACCTGTACCTAACGAGCACCCACGATAGATTAATCAACGCCCTTAAAATAAATAAATCGTACGTAACTCTAAAACTTCACCAACAGTTAATCATAACCGCTAAATAACACCGAAAGCCGTAACACAGGAAGCAATAACCAGGTTCAATAAACCAAAGAGACGGCCGACAGTTACCATCCTACTATTTCCTCTATTAACACAACCATTGGAGATGACTAATGATTACTTTATAATCTTATTGCTCTATAATTCCAGCAATTCTTTTGTATTGTAATCGGATTATTGCATCGCACTATTAAATTTTATATAAATTGTAAGTTACTTTTTGGACCTAAAAACGAATAGTGGTGTCATTTTAAAAAAAACATAGTTATGTTATCGTAACTTTGAAGCTCGATATCATTGATTGACAACGGATTAATTTAGGTACATCACCAGAACACTAGATGGTGACTAAAGTATTAAGTATTTAGTGACTAGACTAAACCTGCTAAACACCGAATGAAACTCCACAAAATCAATACAGCATCTCCGAAAAATCGCAAAGACGTCCGACTCCATATTCAAAAATCATAAGCTCGTAAAAGTTACAAAGAGCTTCCTCCACTCAAAGAGAGATCATTTTAAAGCTCAATCCTGTCGGGACCTGTTGTGCCGTCGGAAGACATGTCAGTTCGAGTGATACGTCAAACAAGTGCCGTAAATATGGCGACGAACAAAGAACTGCGAAAGTATTGATTTAGGGATGTGACATTGGCAAATAGTTATCGATAATTTTAATTCTCAATTAATTGTGAACTATTGAACGCTCTCGCAAATCTACGTTGGAAGTACCTGACGCCTAGTCTAAGCCTCCTCAGTTATAAGGCCTATTGGGATATCCTCTTACTCGTATCTCAAATTAGAATTTACTGAATCATGGGTAATTTAAGACATAAACAATCAAGACCCAACAAACATTTATCCCTCATAAATCTCTCGCGGAAGTTCCCGACTTAGAGTAACATAACCCATACCCTTAATTCCACAAACAAGATTATTACTAACTTAAGGATTATGTTATAAAATTCCAGTTTAACGCCTTGAATGAATCATAATTTATGGAACGAAAAAAAAATCTCAAATTTCATCAAAAAAGGCCCAATAAGTAAACCATAAAAAAATATTAGACAGAGTTACTTTATAATATGCTATGTAAAGATTATACAATTATAATGTTGCCAATTTGACAATACAAGCTTACAATATTTAGCTTACAATAACAAAAGCCCCTGTCACGTGACAGACCATAACACTTTTATTGCTTACAATTACAAAAATACCATTTAATATAAAGAATGTTTACGGCTATATAACTGGATTACAAATGAAGCTCTCTTTACGAGTGACACATCTACTTAATTACTCAACCGTTATAGGCGTCAAAGCCAAAACGACTTTTTCATTGCGGTGACTCGAGTCATTTTAACCGACTAACGTTTCGTGCGAAGACATTTAACTAAGTAACGCGGTAACTATTTACCTGGAACTGTGGTGTGATAAAACTGTCAACGTTAAATGAATAATTTGTTAGTTAGAAAATAATAAGGAGTGTTTTTGGAATTATCTTTACTGAATTTCTTTATAGCGTTACTTAGAAGTCGCTTTATTTTTATTTTCTAATCAGCAAGCAAGACCACGAAATTTCGACTAATTACTTGAAGGAGAATAAAATACACAGTGAAAATAAAATTATAGCGGTTTGAAATTTAATCCCCTGCCTCAGTTGTTGTCGGATTTTAACCACGCATAATCCTTCAATGTTACTTAGGTATAACCATATTTTGATAATGAAAAATATTTTCAAACTAGTAGTTATTAATATAAAAACAAAAACATGAACTGTAAAAATGAGGGGGGATGGTTAAAAATAGTTTAGCTTATGAATAACATCTCGTTTATTACGATTCGCCAAGCAGTTTGAACTGTAAAGCTTGCCAAAAAATAGACATACAAAATTACCCTTCATCAACAAAATATGACACATTAAAATAAATTAAAAGATCTCTTTCCAGCGTAGTCATGTAACGAATGTTTCGCCAAGCATTATTTTGATTTCGATAAAAATGTACATTTATCGACAAAACCAATAAGGCACCTAACATCCCTAACAGTAAAATATCGGGGCGGAACACAAAAGGATCCTTTTGTGAGGGTGTAAGCAAAAAATGGGGCTTTACAAAAGGCCCCAAATGGGCCGATGGTATTAGAGACCCGCCGACCAACGCAGCTCCGTTAATTGCTACCTATGTTGATTGCGTGTTAAAATCGCGTACGTTTTTGACAGATTTTAAATTGCGACAATTTTTTGTCCGCGGCCCCAAATCCGTTTTAGAGTAGATACGTGTATTGTTTCCCTTTGTGGCCGCTAGTTGGCGCTGTCGGTACGTTGGGCTAATAGAGCAATTTCACGCCACAGCTATTAATACAATTTTACTGGCCATCAAGCTATTTATAGTTTAGTAACTACATTTTTATGATTCTCCTCTTTAAAACTCGTATGCATACTATGCATTATTTATAGGTAAATGACCTAAAAACATCCCCATATGCAAAATGTCTTTGAAGATGTTAAATGACACCTAAAAAGGAGGAGTCGTTCATTATCAACAACTATGGTGTTAAAGAACATAAAAAATACCACACCTAACTATTACATAATAATGACAACCATTGTATTGGTATTCAAACTAACAAACACAAGTCGCGTTTTGCGAATGTTATCACAATTACCGTCGACATTGAGTGGTTGTCGCAAATTACATAATTTCACGACAACCGACAACACATCTTCACAAAAGCACGACATACAATAAACTGTCATGTGATCCTGGTACAAGGCATAAGCGACGAGCGATGAAAAAAATGATAATTTCCATAAATTGCCGAGACGGTAGAAAATCCACCTTCTTTATCATAAGTTTATAATGTGATCACCCGCTTGAATCCAAATCACCGACTTTAAAATAAGTGTTCACCGACAAAGTGATCACCCATTGACATAAGTAAAACAAAAGTCATTACGTTACGTTACGTCACCGACTGATAAGCAAGTAGATCCAACTCATTATTATTGGCTTTCCAAGACAGAGCTTAACTATCAATCGAACTGAGAAATACTTACTGCTTTTGATACAGACACAAAAGATGAAGATGAAATGCATTTTTAAATACGATTTAAGTCTTTTCATTATTAAAATATTTTAAGAAATATACATACACAAACCTACCCTGGCATCTAATTCCTTTGCATTATTAAATATACAAATAAAGCAAGTTCCATTCTCTTATAACTCGTCCCACGCGCTCTTCTCCAATCGACACAGCCTCCGCGATAAGGCAACAAAGCGGATTCCGTTATTTCCCACGGGCCACGGAATTCTTTTCCATTTTTGGAGGCCTCAAATTTCCTCGGTCAATTTGCAAGTGTTCAGACGGAATGTAACTTGGGTGTACCTAACGATACGTGTTCTTATTACAAGAATATAATTAAGATTCTTGTTCTCTTTGTTATAAAATATCCGTCTAATTTCTCGTGTCATATTAAGCCATGAAGTTAGCAATGATAGCTAGCATGCTTAATTATCTTAGCGAAAAAAACTTTACATATTTTTACATCATTAATTCCCTCAATACTGAGAAGTCTATTGCCTTGAGGACTACTCTACCATGCTGGTCCAGTACGGATTAGTAGAGGGATTAATAGCCAACGTAATGTGTCCTCTGAGGCACGGAATCGTTCAAGAAACTTTACTAACTGCGGTCATAATCAATCAAATTTAAATTACCTTATTATTAGTACTTCTATATTAGTGTTAGTAACAAAAAGATGTAAATAATGAGCTCTACTAAATCTGTGAATTGAAATACAACCAAGTACAAATATAAGCTCGTCCTCCCATTTGAGGTAGATTTTAATCATAGAAGATGTTATCTCGTTCCCAAACATAATAACACTTTGCAGCAAGTAACATTGCGTTGAACAATATATATCATCCCCTAAACGACCCCCACAATAGCCCTTAAAGAGGACCCTAAAAGTCTAGATTTATCAGCCCATAGATCAAGGTAAAGTATACAGTAGGGACCTTAGTTACCCTTCCAAGCCCATAGGCCCGCGTCTTATTACAAGCGAGCAGCGAAAATAAAAATAAAACATTCGCTTTTGATGTCCACGAAAATTAAAATATCCTAACCGATAATGTTTTCTCGTGTGTATGTAGCAAAGCAAGTAAAATACGCAAGAAAAACGTATTAAAAAAAATCGCAAACAAATTAAAAAACAACAATAAAATTGAATTTCCTTTTTTACAATGGAAATCTATTAACCATTACAAATATGGATTCGTTCATCATTCTATCCGTCAAAATTTAGATGTGGACTGATACCTAATTTATACCACTTTCTTGCCTTCTGAATCCGGCAGATACTAACTAATCTATAAAATCTATCGCGTCAACAAATCATAATCCATCGCTTATATTTCAAATTATGTAATCAAACACGTACCTTAACAGACTAACCGACAAGAGGCAATAAAATTTCGCATACAAATCAAAATGTATGTAAAATTGACGTTATATTTGAATCGAAGGATCATTTGTAAGGAGTTACCGTTCCTGGGGCAGATATTGGCTGTTATGAGAACGTTGAAAGTAAAATCAGATGTTAGAAATACATTTGGCTTACATTTTGTCTGCAATATAAAAGGAGTTTAGGAACCGATTTACGTGTTTTATACGGATAAATTTAACTATTATAAAACGCATACAGAAATAAACCGATACTGAAAGTTCGGGCGGACGTTGTTTTACAACATAATTTATCTGTTATAGTGTGGTTAATTCCTTAGTTTTCATAATCAAGATCTTTTATCCTTGTGTAACCTGTTCCCTTTAAAGAATTTGACTTCGATTCCCAGCTAAGACGAAATTTGGATGATGAGTTTAAATTTCAATTCTCATTAACACCTATCACTAATAGGATTTACTAACCAACTAACAATCAGCTCCCTATAATCCTACTCGACATTTGTCACAATGTCCAAAGCCGGCAGGAGATGGCAGCACTGCAAGTTCGTTTGCTATTCAAAACAGTGTAGCAGCTAAACAATGTAACATTGTAACGTAACGTATGTTACAAGCTGTAACGTCTATTTTTATTTCCCGGACCAAACGTCCGCCGTCAAACATTTGTGAAGAGGGTTCCACAGGGTTTTCGTATCAGAACATTCTGTACGTGGGTTTGGTAACACTCACAGCGTGGTTACCTAATTTCTAATCCGTATAATAATACGTTAAGAGTATTCTAGATACTTTTTGGAGTAGTTAAATGGAAAAGTGCAGAAATCTATTTTTTAAGTATAATATGTCCTATACGCTTATAAAGCATATTATATTTAACTTAGGAAATAAAAGAAAACACCCACAAGTTTATAATTTGATTTTAACACACGTCACATGGCAAGTCCGAATGACAGACTTGTTGCCTTATATTGTATGACTGTTAAATTTCGACCGTAATCGGGTCCTATTGAAAAAAATACACGATACTAATGAAAGCACATTACGACTAAACCTATCTATACCCACATTAATATCATGAAAATTAATCTAGGTTTTCTTCAACCCCATTAACAGTAATAGGGGCATACTCCAAGGAATCCCTTACAAAGTGTAGTCATCACTAAGAGTGCTCAAAAGAATGCAATTAAAGTATGAATTCACCCTTAGCTAAGGTGAAAGCGAGGCTCGCTGAAAATGAAAAAGGGGTGTTCTTTTCTTAACTAGAAGGGGATAAAACTAACGCTCTATTCTATGACGCTTTTAAATTACTGCCATACTGAACTTTACACCACGTAATCTAGATTTTTCTACCTATCTATACAAGTAAATAAAATTGATGTCTGTTTGTACCTAATATTAAAATAGCCGCATGTACCTAATGCATACTTATTGAAACTCAGTACACATACCAAAATATTTTATTTTTTTATTTTTGTGTGTCTATTTGATCTGGCTAATCTCTGAAACGGCTGAATCGATTTTGACGGGACTTTCACTGGCGGATAGCTGATATAGTAAGCAGTAACTTAAGCAACTTTTTTTACCTTCGTATCGGCATAGGTTTACAGAAGCGAAGCAAGAGTGTGTCCACTAGTAATAGGTATAAACCAAATTTTTGAACCTAAAGGATATTTCTAGTGTTTTTATTGTAAATACTGTGAAGATCGAAAATCTTCAAAATATTAATTTTACTTTATAAATTCCAACATTAATGAAAGGGTTTCTTCCGCTAGCATTACCAACCTACCAAACCACTGGAGACATTTCATATTCCACACGACGCGGCCACGACACGTATACGACACGACATAGACACGAGGCGGGCACGACACGTGGCGGGTTGTGCCGGCAACCAGCTGTCACACAACCCGGCTTCATAGCACATCTCTTGAGTATTGCTACTGAATCTTGTATCGAATTTGTATATAGGGTTCACGTTAAATTTAATGTCGTTGGGTTTATTCGGCACTCACAAGTTATTGATTACGTAATCTCTGAAGACACGTATTGCACGATTACTGTGTCGATTGATGTTAAATAGGTCCTAGGTTCGATTCCCAGGCTGAAAGATAATCTATGTAAAAAGTGAACCGTTCTATTTTGGTACATTTTTAAGGATAATGCAAACACAAGTTTGAGATTTGACATGGTTAAAGTTTACATGGTAAAGAACTCTGTTAAACCTCTACATAAAATGTGTAATTCTGTAAGTTTTGTTTTAAATTCAGAAATAAATGCATTTGTAACATAAACCTACAAAATTCACCTTTCTTCTTCTCCATGTAAACTTTAACCATGTCAAATCTCAAACTCGTAATCGTCTGCATTGTTCTTAACTCGTAATTATA
This sequence comes from Lerema accius, assembly GCA_001278395.1. Taxonomy (NCBI): domain Eukaryota; kingdom Metazoa; phylum Arthropoda; class Insecta; order Lepidoptera; family Hesperiidae; genus Lerema; species Lerema accius. The sequence continues at coordinate 239,029 of LGAG01000953.1, read as the reverse complement.
GATTTATCTGCATCGTTATAGTTGTTTATTGGTATTGTTATCAACATCCTGCGCACAGCCGGCGCGAGTGGGATTTGATAACACTATCACACACTAACCGTTTCAACTAAACTACAGTTAAATACGAATTGTTAACATTATTAAATTAAAACCAAAAAATAACTGCGTCATTACCTGCGCCCGGGTCTTTAACAGAAGAGTCATACATATATGTAACACTATGGGTGTTTCCAGCTGATT
>LGAG01000953.1:213105-237530 GCA_001278395.1 Lerema accius | reverse complement strand
ATAAATAAACAATTGAGTATCCGCTCTGTGGTCAAATTTCGACTATAACTAATAATGTCTAGATAAGGATCGATAGGATCAGTATAAAGAAATTTTTTGAAGCGACATCTACACTATGAAGAAAGGATCCTATTCTTAGTGTCATCCAAATAATGTAGAACAACACAATCACAAGAAAATGTGTGCTTTTGTAAGTTCCGAATTATTCGCACACACAAACATACGAGATTTTGTGTAATTTTCTTTCTTATAAACTAAGTATGTATACCAAAGCTCAAACTAGCACTCAATTAAGGGTAAAAAGCAAATTTACATTTAAATTACAAAAATGTTAGGTAATCTAAAACCTTTTTTTTAGGGTATTTCTAGATGTTAGTTATACTTAACATCCAATACAGGTGAATAAACACATATTGCACTGTATATTCCTTCGTAAAGAGTATGAATCTGTCTGACTTGTAATTACATACATACAAACTTCAGGTCATTGACCTCACATGAAAGGAGACAGGAAAACCACAAACTGCATCCGTAACAAACCAAAACAAAGAATTACATGTATAATTAACTATTGAATAGTTTATTCAAACCACTAAGTAGATGACGTATGACCAATACAAGCTTTAAATAATGGTAGAGTTTTACCAATTCCTTCATAGAGGGCATTGTCCTGACTCGTAAAAAATACTCAGGAAAACTTACAAAATTAATTATTAGCAATATTATTATTTTCCAATCGTTCAGCCAGGTTCGATATACCTATACTTACTTAAATGTAAAAGTAGGTACCTACAGCCTATTATTTGACGTAATGAATTATGGTCAAATTTGGACCACTAAGCGAGTTCTCTAGTTAATTTAAACTAGGGATATCAGGTCCAATGGGTCACGCCCCACTATCTGCGTCCGGTCCATCTGGCTAATGTCGTACAACTTTAGTGTCACATTACGAGCCGATGAAATATGTGTTCCGTGCGTGAACCGTGCGACAGCTGTTGCCGATAGACCGAGCAAGGGTTTAAGGTTCGGTGTCCGACTTTAAGTCGCAGCAAATTCTCATTGCGACACCTTTTCTTCATGTTGCTCTACAGATGAAACGTCAAGGATGGATTTTTTTGAAGTTACATACTTTTAATATACAATTTGTGAGCTTTATCGCAGCCATATGAAGAGTAAATGCTTCTCAAATCACATATTACATTGTCCTTATGTTAAGAAAATATTAGGATTACAATGTCTATCAGTGAGTCCAAAGGATGGCATACGTATATTAGGGATACTTAATTTCTTAACTGTCATCAAATACACAATTCAGTGTCGATGTTTTTCAGCCAATATTAAGCCAAGATTGCTTCTACTTAAAGAGGCTTTAAGTAAAAACTTCAAAACCGACAACTAATAGCTTTCTGTTACTATTTTCCTAGAAGCAGTGAAGCGAAACCACTATCGTAATACGGAGTACGGCAAAACACAGCCACGTTAAATGTAGTGCAACGAAATGCGTGAAATGAAACAGGGAAGCGAAGTTCTTAATAGTGCATCTTCAGGTAAGAAACTGTAATGTTATCCTTTATTATCCTCTCATTTAGGTACGTTAGGATATCTGAGTTATTATAGATAGACGATGCTTAAGCACTGAGGCTTCATAGACATTCTGGAGGCTATGAATAAATCACCATAATAGTCTACCTATGAAGTAAAATTTTGTTTAATTTCAAGACATATTCTGTCCTAGACGCCATAAGGACAGCATCGTGTACTATTCGCAAAAGGACCAGACAACTAATAGGACCATTTAGTGCCCATACAATTTCTCCAAAGCCATAAAACTAAATTTCCAATAACACTAACCCTGATACATTTTGCTGTTAGGAGTGAAGAAGGTTTCCGCCGTCGGCCCCCTTCGCGCCTCTGACTTTATATTTGTCGTGTTCCAGTATGTGTCGGAGTGAAATATGTGACGTAGAGGAGAGTTATTGCGGGAGATAGCCTCACAGCCTCCCGGCCGCGCGGCCGTGGCGCTGGCGGGGACCGAAGTCATTTCAACCACGACGCCCACAAAAGGCGAATGCGGCAATAAAACAAACCTTGGTTTTACTCATGTTTCCAAGACGTATATATTTTGAGTTCATGTTTTTATACTTGAGAAAATAAGCAAATGTTAAACAATAATCGCACATGATGCAAAGGCAATTTCCAAGGCATTAAATGTCCTTATTAAAAACTTATTTTCTCTCCTTTTGAAGACTGAGAATAGACGATAATATTATTGTCCACTACAGCAAATAAATAGATGAAAAGAGATTAAATAAAATTACCAGAGCACAAAGAATAAAAGGACAAGACTGTCCTTAGAAGACTTAAGGCATTATCTACAAATCCTTAACTCATTCTAAGTAATAAAAGATAATACCTGGCGAGATTAAAGCTAGCCGTTCAGCGGCTGTCTAACAAATGGCATTTTACTCGATAAGCGAGTATAACCGGAGTTTGTGACAAACTACTTCAAGTGCTCGTCGTACAAATTTGGGGCGAGCGTAACATTACGAAGACGGATCGCTCACTGCACGAACTACCACGTAATAAATCGATGCGGTGTTCCGTTCAAGGTCGACGCTGCTGACGGCTTCTCATTTTGAGGAACTTTATTCATCTTTCAGCCGTATTCTGAATTTAAATTTCAGAAATGTTAGCTGCTAGTATAGCCTTCTCGAAGGACCAAAAATATTGGTGATGACTTACCATGGTTTTTTGTTAATACCATCATTCAAACGCTACGTAAACAATAACTCAGTATTTAATAAGTCCTCTCCCTACTCTTCTCCACCAATCCGAACTGATGCAGCGCAGTGGAATATACTCTAGACTTCATCAGTTATGTAGATATAAACGTGGTTAGTAAGTCTTTAATGAGTTAAGGCCTTGTCCAAAAAACCAGACCTTGACGTTAAAAGAGTAGCCGTCTTTTTTTATGGTTTTAAGATAGCAAACGTGCTGACAATGCCACCAACCCCTGCCGCCCATGGACATCGTAACAAACTTCGAGTAACTAAGGGGAGACTGTTACTTGGTTATTAGGTCCTGTTCGTAATAGATGTTAATGAGAATATTAGTTACACCCGTACACAGTAAACACCCTCCCTACCATCCCCTCTTGGTTTTCAAGTGACACATGGATTGTTCTTTGCAGGAAGCAAAAAAATAAACCACTTAGCTCATCTACTTCCTGTCGTGCCTGACATTGTACAGTCGCTAACAAATTAACTTCAGCTTGTTTATCTTAATTACCAAACCTTCCATTAGCGGGAACATTACCTCCACGATAGGCCACTGTTTCGGACTGTTTCAATAAAACAGGCATCCCGCACGAGGATGATATTTCTTCCATTTCCTCCCAACGTGAAGGCACGCAGTGGAACGTGAAGGAAATTACTTCGCGACGTGATATATATGATGGGACCCAATAAGATCTGTAACTGAGGAGGCCTAGAACATACTCCAACATAATGGTATCAACTAAGTAGGTACGTTATTAGAAGCCGTTGTTTAGAGAACATAAGATTTGCGACATTTTTAAGTCTTTAAATTTGATGTCATACGGGGGAATTCCTAAAAACCTAATGACAAAATTGGGGGATACAGTTTGGCGTAGTAGTTCCGAATCTATCATTTATGTCCAAAAATTAAATTATACCACTGAATAGCTAAAAGAATTAAAGAATTAATTTCAATAAGCAAGAACAAATCGCGCGCGCGGTGGAGGAAGAAGCTCCGCCATTTTGAAGTTAATTTACGACGTAAATACATAAAAAAGACATTTTATTTTTTTAAATTAACCTGTAACATAGATGTATTCACGTACAACACACAGCCGTGTCCATGACACAAATATGTCCATTTTTTTTATATAGGAGTCACACCACTTTCTAATCGGAAGGATACAGTTGTGGCGGACTAGTTATAAAAATCCCCGATTAAAATAGCAGACATCGCCACACAATGATGACAATAAATCTTCAATATCCGGAGCCGACGTAACCGCGTCAAGGAAATTACTTCGCGATTTGAATTCTAACGTTATTTCGTGTCGGCTTAGAGCATAGTGTTGTGCGGCTATCAAAATGTCTCAAAGGTAAGTGTTTACTTAATAAAAATTTAAATAATTTTAATCGTATTCTTGATTAGACTTGGCATTATTAACACAAAATAAATCTTTAATCTGCTCTCTTATTTAAAGCTAAATGTAAAAATAACTATTCTACGAATGTAAATACAGATCATCCGTTTATTATAAGATTTTTGTGTCCATGTATTTTGAGATCCATGACACAGCCTACTTACAACTTAAAGCTTTGTACAAAGAAGTCTAACGAAATTCTTATACAGTTTGTGAGATATTTGGATATAAATATACTTCCGGTTTTATTATTATATTGCTCCAAATATTACAACGTAAGTATCAAATTCAAAATCATTTTTTCATATAGGTATCAAAGTCAATTTTTTAATCTACTCCCACTTCGTAAGGTGCTTTGACATGGAGGAGAAGAAGCGGGTAAAGATACTCCTTGCACCAGTCTATACACCGCACATATATAAAAATACATCTATACACCATACCATACAGATTGTAGTAGAGAAAAAGGTGTTTGCTCCAAAAACGGGCCAATAATTCACCTATTTTCGCGAGTAAAGGTGCACATGGCGCCCGCACCGTCCGTGTATAGGAAATTACTTCGCGATATGAATCGCCAACAATTTACGGCTCCGAATAAAAATGTCGCTGAAAACATATCGCCAGGAATATATCGTTGGAATTGGCGAAAAAATTGTTTGTCTATTCTATTCCATTTGTGTTGGTGAGATTTTGCTGCAAATGAATTCGATGTGGGGTAAGTTGGTAGTTAATGGTACTTCGGCGAATAAGTGATCTTTATCGTTTTTATCTCCTGTATACACCAATCCTGAAGCTCACTTGATACTGAATTTCACTATAATGCCAATCAGGACGTTCTGTATTCGATTCCTAATCCAAATATTAGAAGACGTGTTATAAATAAATATATTATGTATACCTAATTCACTAATTACTTTTCGTTGATTACATAAGACATATGTCTGCAAGGACCTGAATATTTATTTCAAATAATATTTTCTTACACCTAATTGTTACCTAATAACATGTAATTTATGCATACGACAAAAGAAAAATGGGTAATAAAAAACATTCTTGGTATGATAATTATAATTACGCCATTGTTCGGCGTAACAATCAACGCATCTAATAATTACGATAATTATATAACAAGTTAACAAAACCACTATTTATGTCACATTGTTATAGCTCTTTTATAAGAGGTTTATCAGTTAAATTAGACATTTCTATTGTAATAGCAAAGTAACATTAATCTAACCTAGGGTTGCCAACTATACTGTTAAAAAACAGTATTAATTATTTTCACTACATTATAACAACAATAAAAATAAAGTACAGGACACAAAATACTGTTTTCAGCATCAAAATGCTTAACACTATAAATGTAAAACCTAGTCCCAGTTTTTAAAAATCAGATAAATAAAATATTTTTAATTCATGTAAAATACTGTCCTGATTAATATTTCATCTCAAATCTAAATACACTTTTTTAACGTTGGCAACCCTAATCTCACCGCCATTATAGCAATGAAAGGTCTTTTGTCGATGCCTATTTTTTATCTGTAATCTGTAACGGTCACGTTAGAAAGAAATAGTGAATGCCTCTCTGTCTAGCGTCACGAGATCGGAATTCATGCGTATACGCCATTCATCCCGGTTTCGAGTTCTCCCAAACAAAGAGTGATAGTGATGTGAACGTTAAACAGCAAATCCCGCGATTTCGGTAATTTGGAATACGGGATATAGGTATTAATTAAATTTAATAAACTGATTTTTAAGTATTGAAATTGACTGACTATTTGGGGTAACTTACGCCATGATTCCTGCTATTAAAAAAATTCGAAACTTCAAGAAGGTACCTGTGACGCATCTTTAAAATGAAAAGATTTTAAAATTAACAATTATTATAGCAGTAATTTAATAATTAATATTGACGAATGCAAATAGAACTTTATTATTATATTATGTGAATAGAAAAATTGTGATTTTTTGCCATTTGCATTAATTTTTTGACTTAAGAAAATTATTGCAATCTTCTGCCGATTTGTCTGTAAAGAAACGCTAAAAATCACAATCCCGTTACTGAGACAATCTAACCGGGATTACAGACAACACTAGAGCGAACTGTTGACCGTTCTCTGTCTCTTTCACTCATACGTAGGCGAGGGACTATGCTTTCTACACTCACGCGCATCTGAACGTTTACATCGTACTGTTTTGATTTGAAACTTTATGGCCATAGAAATAAGGTTCAATTTTAAACGGCACAGATAAATGCTTCGAGATTTGGTGTTATTTATGTCGCTCGTGACTGTACTCGGTATAGTTCTCAGTTTTGTGTTGTGTTGAAAGGAGATAGATGTTTTTCTATATTTTACATGTCAATTGAAATTGGAACTTTACCGCATTTAATTTAGGTTTAGTATACAATGGTAAACAATATGCCTTCAGGTGATGTTCTATCATTGTGCAATGAGGAATATATTGTTGGAGTATTGAGGCGTTATCGATAACAATATTAATAGGTTTGCGAATACAACTGTACTTGAGCAACGACTGTTAACCAGGATGTCTGCTAAATACCAATGTAGACTTAACTTTAACTACATTAGTTAGAAACAAAGATGACGATTACTAAACCAGAAATAATGGCGTTTTGTTCACCTGGTAGAATTCACTAGACTTTATATTAGACAGGTACTCATTTTACCCCAATTTAGGTCTATGCGTTTGTTTCAAATCAATTTGATTGACAACAGGATCTTATCAGGAATAATTGAAATGATAATAATGGTTATTATTATATGTAAAGTCCATTTTTAAGATGGTGATTGGTGCTTGGACTAAAGAACGGAGTTAAATACATTACTGATTAGTATCACCGTTTAGTGTTAGTACAAGAATACAAGATAATACTTGTACAAGTCCTGGTGTACGTTTTTACCGGAACACTTACCTGTAACAAAGCAAAATAAGTAATTAGTAATAATTTTATTGTTTATAACAAATTAAATTTGAAATTAAGTACCTAATCGTACAACAAGTTTTCATTTAAAATAAAATTTAATTTAATCTAACTGCGTGTAATGTGTGCCTAGCGTAAAATCTATAGTAATTATTATTGTGAAGTGTAATATAATGAGTTTTTTCATTTTATTAAATGTAGACATTTTAATTAAAGTCGTATAATTTACCGTTCCCTTCAAAAGATAAAAACATATTTCTACTTAGAAAATTATACAGCTAATGAGGGGCCGTTCAAGTATTACACAACTCTTTTTTTTTCTTGTAAAATGTTATGATACGTTACATAAGTGGGGGGATCGAACAACGCGTTATGTAAAATTGTTTTTTTAGGAAAAACTAATTCTTTTAACTCGGTTAAATGGTAGATAACATTTTTAAATAAAAACGGTCATTTACGTGTTACGTAACGTTTAAGGAGGGGGGTATGTTTACGGAAAATCGTTACAGCGCGTTACACAATACTTAATACTTGAATGCGCCTTAACCCTTCCAACGTCCTTTTTTACAGACGACAACATTACAACTAAGAATAAATAAATTAATACAAAGAAAAGTTCAGAAACCGGTCATAAAAACGTTCATAAGTAATGATGTACTAGAGAAACCATATAATGTTATAATACAGAACACAATTACCATAACGGTATCCGTACCGATATTAAATTTATGGGCCAATCGCATAAATCAGTGGACGATCGACCTTTACAGCGTTGCCCCATGACTATAGAACCGCTATAGAGGCTACATTTATTCTGTACGATTACTATACAACATTGGTATTGTCTAGGTAAAGACAATAACTTATTTGACATCACTGAATTTCTTTAAATATATTATGTGTTTATAGCGTAAGTATACGATAGTTGCTTGGTTATAATATGAAATCATACTCGAATGTTCGAACGTACATGTCAACAAGTTATTATAGTACAGTTCGCATGCCCTATGGGGTAGAATCAAAACAATAGAAAATATTGCATTGTGCATTTTATCCAACAGATAATGAGTAATAACAAATTTTAGGTAAACAAACTAATTTGATTTAAAATTTCAGTATGACAAAATTGAATTGTTTATCATATTGTAAAAAAAATATTTTACTACTAGTAATTACTTATTATTTAAGTGACGATTTGCTAAAACTTTTCTGTAGCAGTTAACTATAGTGCGTATTTAGAGAGTGATCTTACTTAGGTCTCTGTAATATTTTAACTCATGCGGCAAACGTAACGAGGTCATGGGACTTTGAGAATCCGTTTTTAGCTTTTATCACAAAGGAATTCATGAATTACCACTTAATAAGACTATCAATATTAACTTATTAACTATCTCTTGTATATATCCTTGCTTCTCTTTCATCTTTTTTCTCTCTCATAACTTTCTTCATAGTAATGTTTGTCAAATCCATCTTCGGCGTACCCGTGAAACGTTTACGGGGGCGTGAGTGTAAACATGCGTCTATTAACAGAATAACTGCTTATGTTTGCGTACAACTCAATCTCTTACGTCCTCAGGTAAACAATAAAAATATTTGGTTATTTTTGGAACTCCTTCCACTTTTAGGACCACTGGTTTAAACTGTGCGTTGGGTGTCAGTTAGTAACAACAGTCTTTACAACTTTATTGCATGAATTTCAATCGAAGCTAAATCTATAGGTATATCATGCCTATTATTATATGAAGGATTCAACTATGCACCCCATTTTAAAAATAATGTAAGTATGCGATTTGGCATAGTTTAAGTTTACATGGAGAAGAAGTGGAAAAAGCTAAATTTTTTGCAACGATCGAATCTATAGTTGAACTTGATAAGTTTTGGTAGAATCTTAACTACAGATTTGATCTTTTAGCACATATAAATTAACCCAGCGAACATTTCGTGGACAACCCTACCTTCTACTAATTAGAATCAATAGTTTAATAATGGCGGCCGAGCGGCTTTTTTTGTTAATAAAAGATCTGTCGAAGCGTGGTATGGGTGAAACATCTTCATACGAAAATCGTTTAAGCGTTTTAAGTTCAAGACGAATAACTGACATCGTTTTTCTATTTAAAAAATATTGTTTTGTACAATTGGTAAGAAAGATCATGCTTTACTACGCATGTAGAGAAATAAGTAAATGTTTAACAGGCCTACTAAAAATCTGATAGGTGGGACAAAAGTCGTAAAGCCCATGTTACCTCCATAGTGAAACACACCTATGTTATAGAGCATCAAGCCGTTTTAGCTGTAGAGCGTACCAAAGAAAAGCATACATACATACACTTGAAAAACATAACCCTCCACATAACGTAGACGGGTAATAAAACGCGTAATTCAAACCGCGTGCGATCTGAACGCGGCTTAACAACGAATTAAGCTTTATGTGCAGGGTGTAGTTCAAATAAAGGCGATTAGGCCCCGCGGCGCCTTTGATTCCCTCCGAACCTAGTAATCAGGGCTGGTTCCCACGGTAACACGCGATACGAACACGAATCGCGACTTTAATGGCTTGCTCGTATGCTTACAGGGGGTTTGACTTCACACCAATGTGTCTAAGCCTTATAATCATTTACCCTAAATAGAACAATATAACCGATATATCTACATTGGAAATATAGACTGAACCACCTCTGCTAAGTAGGTGTTTCTGTATAAAACCAGGTACGCTGAGAAGTACATTTCGCCTTTTCTTGCACTTGTTATGAACAACAAACTTTATTACGCAGTCGAAGAAAAAAACTGACCCACATAGATACTCTATATAAGTTAAAGATATTTCTTTACAGCCATAATAATCCGTTGATGCAGATACACACGTGACTATATCCAAGTAAGAAGATATCAATTCCCATTTAGGGGAGAAGTATAATAAAAAAAACTGTCCTCAGTTAGAAGTTTTATGCTCGTAGATATTATTAATTTATACTTCCTGACAATTGCTTGAAGTCCATTGCATCGGATATACTATAAGACAGCCATCATTGACTTAAAAAGCCGGACCTAACCACATTACCAAGTCGACATAACGCAATTACAATCCAAATATCAATTTGCGCTTCACTATCCACACACAGAACAGAGGTGGCTGAATAAATTAATTTGGCAAGCAGTCTGGCAGGGAGAGAGAACGGCTAAGCCATGCAATCAAACTGGGGCCAAAGCGTGTTTAGCTACTCGGCTAGACGAGACGAGCTGACGAACGGAGGATGACGTCACACCGAACTGACGTCACATTCACGGTGAACTTAAGAAAAAATATTCAAATGATGAACCTTCAACGTTTGAATTCTATTATGTGTGACCTTCAAACTTTGAACTGGAGCCAGTGACACTTATATTTTAGGAAGTATAATTCGAAGCTGTTCTTGGAATTATCTGCGATGACCTACAAACCTTTGTGTTACTTAAAAGAATTACCTGTGATCCCGCGAGAACAAAACCATTTGGAGATAAAAAGTATTGCGAGACCATCTTCATGGATGAATAAATGGACCCGAACAGACAGAAAAAATATCCAAAAAAGTTTTATACTCCATATTGATAACGCAGCCTACTTGCACCAAAAAATCCAAAAAATATTCAAGGAAACATTTTGACCTCTTTACAGTTATTATCAGTATAGAATGGTTACATTTCTGTGTAAAGGCATCCTATAAGCGTAGCTGAGAGTTGTTTGATTCTCCCGCAGCGCAAGGATTGGCGTGTTCCTCCACAATGTGAGCCACGGACATGCTATTGATTGCGAGATTATTACTAACTACGCTACCTAACTTGAGAGCCATAGCTGGCAACGGCTTGTTTCAGTCGTAAATGACTAAGGCAAGCAACGTGCATGTGATTTAAAGTTAGAAGGGTAAAAGCCTGTAGCAAAACCTATAAAAAATGTTGAGTCATGTGTTCCCTAGCACAAGCTATTTTCTAATAATTTCTAATAAGGCAGTAAAGGGAGGTAGTACATAATAAGCATTTCAAAAATAAAAAGCATTCTTTCTTAACTTAAGAAAAGTTTGACTTTTAGTGGAAACCGTCGTAGATTTTCCAGTATAGTAAACTAAGGAATAAATTGTCTTAAAGAAAAGAACCTTATGTGAAAGTTTATCATCCCTAGAATTTCCACTAGAAAATTACTAACACACAAGGCCGTTTTACAACGTCTGTCTGTTCATCAGTAGGAATGTCAGTCAAATTGCTGTCTAAACCGAAGAACAATAGACCCGATAAGCAAATATTGAACAACATTCGAATTTTTTGCAAACTTACATTGTCAGAGACAATTCCCTCTGCAAAAATGGGTATTTTATACAATCGTGCTGAGAAATCTACCGAGGCGGAGGATCTTAGCAGCGAACCACTTTGGTCCTTATTTGGGGCCTTCCCTGAGATAGCCATCTGAACTCGCTGACCTGTTTGTGTTAAGCGTCTAGGAATCCAGAGTACTACACATCTCTGCTTGACTTTTACAAAAAGTAAAACTAAAGACAAAACAGTACTACAGTTTAAACAACTCAAGTTTTAACCCGCAGTAAAGATCCTTAAATGTAACGAAAAGTGTCAAATTCGAAAACCACTTAATTTATTGTTACTGCATGGTCGCAAAAGTAGGCAATATAGTTTTCGTACTTTATCTACAATTAGATTAAACCCCTCAAAATATGTGCGACATTACAGTAGCTACTCGATTACTACAAAGTCATTCTGGTAACCTCAGTTCATGTAGTATTAATGAACATTTCAAGGAAAGAAGCTCGGGATAGAGATGTTAACTTGCACATTTTACTGGTTCGATTAAGTCACTCGGTGAGAAAGGCAGTAACCTTTTTACCGGGAGGTCTTAACCCGAGGAAAGGAAAGGGTGAAATTGAGAAAAACCGGAACATCATTAATCAAATCCTAAGGAACCGAGAACGAAATTCAAAAACGCTCCAGTCCATTCTTCAAGCCGTTGACGGTATATTTTTTGCTATGAGCATTAAATCACTTGTCTTCTAGGCGTTGCGTGGGGTCCGAATAACACGTGGGACAATGTAGCCCCTTGGCACACCCCTGTAATAAACACCGTCGTAAGAAGAGCCCCCCTGCCTCCCGCTTCTTTGTATTAAACAGACAAATCAAGAGAATTCTTTGTTACAGACAGGGCTCAAGCTAGACCGGTCGCGTGCTAGTAACAGATGTTCGTATCGACTAAGTCTTTTGAAGTAGTTCGTTTCACTGCGTATAGTTTACGTGATCTATGTACCTACATGTGTTGTTTTTTTTTCTTTTACAGAGGGTTGCGTCCGAGGATCTTTTAAACATTGCTTCTGTTTTGCTGCTGTGTAGAAAAGTGAAAACACAGGGTGAATTTTTAGGTCTTTTTATGAACGTCATTCCCATTTTTTTATTTATTTAAGACGTCTAACCAAAAAATAAGGGGACAACAATAGAATTGATGCTAAAAGTATTCAAAGACACACAAATTTCAACGTCAAAATACTTTAATATAATAGAAAATAAGAATTAAAAGAAAAATATTATTTTCTTTTACACGCACACTTAGATTTATAATTGTAATTACAATTCACGTAGAGTTCAAAATCATGCTCTCTGACAATAATAGTACAGTTAGTTCAGATTATGTTTTTATTGTCCAAATCCAAGCGCTAAAAGCTACACTTGTACCAAAGACACAACAACACCGCATACTTTACATAAATATTGAACAAAATTTTAATAACAATGCCAATCAAATCCAAAGGGAATATCATAGCAGGGGGATAAATCCTGGGATGCATTTTGGAGTTGCTCGATCAGAAAACATCCCATTAAGTAATTTTTTCTACCGAACCTTAACATCGAGGGTAGCATCCATATGGGACTGTGGGATTTGCTAATCCGGACGTTTTAAACTGCAAAATGACCCTTAATATATCCTCAATAGATCCAAAATCCCACAGCATTAGAAATGGACTTGACCCCTGATCGGGCAAGGCAGCTGCCTTCAAATGCACCATGCATTCAAACCCCAAATGCAATATTGTGTAGTAATAATAAATTTCAAAGACAAGGTACTTTTCCAAGGGGTGATGTGCTAAGGGTTGATTATCGGCTCGTTTTTGGTGCATTCTCCGAAACTAATGTGTCTGTATTGCGACATATTCTCTTGGCTCACTGGTCCGGACTTTGATATCGAAATACAAAGGTGATTAAACTGTAACGAAGTATTATCTGTGCTTTGAGCACATTTTACATTGAATCTTTGCAATTTGTCATAGTAACATTTCAATGGTACCTACTTTAATGTAACGTAAAGTTTAGCAAATTAACAACGGATGCTGCAATGAGGCGATAATAGTGTGGTTCTTTAATGTAACGTACATTTTAGCACATTATCAACGGATACTGCAATGAGGCGATAATAGTGGAGATTAATAAATAGATACGAAACACTTTTGTGTTAAAATTTGTGTCACATTTTTATATTGTGTTTAAAGGCAAGCATTGAAAAAAATTCAAGAAATACATCGAAAATATAAGACTTCATTTGTGGGGACATAGGAATGTTAAAATTTTCTAACAATTTTCGCATATTACAAATGGATAAAATAGTAAGTGCTTGGAAATCGGAAACCCACGGTGTTTACCGAACCTCACAGAAAATATCCTCCTTAAACGCTTAAAATTCTTACATACTCAAAGACGAAAACTGGATTCAGCTGGGCCATTCAAACCCGGGCCGATTAACATTGAACTGCCCCCCTCCTTGCCGAGTTCAAAATGTCAGGTAATTGCGGGGATGGGCTCACATTACCGCGAGTTCAAGCTACGCTGGTCGTATAACAATGGAGGTGTGAAAGGGGTTTAAATAAACACTCTTTTGTAGAGCAGACTCATGGTTGTAAGGACGCGTTGTGCAAATAGATTATGGTGCAAGCATTGTCGTTGGAATGGTTGCGGGACCTTTGTAAATGGAGCTCTTAAATACCAGGTCTCTGGAAGAGAAGGATAGTGCATCCAGATCAGGGAACATTGTGGATCAATCGTATCTCGGACAATCAGATGGTATTTAATTGCAAAATGTTTACAAATCCAATAACAATGACAAGTAACTCTTCCAGAAATTCCGCCGAATTAAACAACTTGGATGGCTGGTCTTGCTATCACAAAAAGGGTTATTGGGAAGGCATTGTGAAGTGGAACCAGTGAAATTTGAGATCTTCCAAAAAAGCAATCATGGTTACGCAACCATTCATACTAGTAAGCAATAAGATCTATCGAGAGTTGGAAACCAGTCTTTTGGTTTGACAAACAAAACTGTTTTAGAAAATAGCACATCCAGTAGTATTTCCGTACAAAGTTCGTTTCTTTGACTAAATGCTACGCTTGCCTCAAAATCCTAATTCACGTTTGCCTTCCCGAGATCCAGGCATCAGATCCATTTTACCGGATCAGTGGCGTTGAGAAATCTCCGTACTCACTAAAAGCCGGAATAAACTAGTCTCGTCGACAATCTTCGTTTGTCTTCGCAATACAAGTGATGCAATAACTTACTCATGTTTGTGAGGACACGTTGTTCGAATGTATTATGGTGTGCATTGTCGTCGGAACGATCCGAGACCTTTGTAAATGGGGCTCTTAAACACCAGATTTCAAGCTCCGAAGTGCCGAAATAGCGAGAAAACGGGAAATTAAACTAAAACAAAGGAAAAAAAATATTGTTTCACTCCCTCCTTGCTGTCTGTTCGTCGCTTTATTAGAAAAAGGGAAAAATAATAGAGACTGTATTGTGGTCCCAGGTCGACTTATTACCGAGATGAACTCGTAGCTCGTAACAACTAATACTTTTGTTTTTTACTGTGTACTGTCTTAATATCATTATTATTTGATTTAATTTAAAGGATTTTACTTAGGCATATAATACTACAAGGGAAGTAGGTATAATTTTAAGCGATTTTCTTATAATTTTATGAACAAAACGAATGTAGACAGCTTTAAAAAATAGTAGTACTATAGTCGTACAAACATTGTTTTAGCAAATTATTAACAGTATCAAGTGTATGTGGTTTGTTAATTCTGTTTATGGAAATTCTCTTAATAAGAGAAATTAGTATGAATACATTATAGCGTGTGGGATTAAGATGATTACATAGCAATGATTTTATTAGCATATAGATTACTCCGTGTGTTGTAGACATGCAAGGCACTTACTGTTCCGTGATAGAAACGTGTCAGCCTAATTGATCAACGCTTTAGAGTCTATAAATCTTTCTACATACAAGTACTTTGATCCAAATATTACCTACTTTGTAACAAGTATTCCTGTTTGTATATCGTCCATGGCCCCAAGACCTATGTATGGCCGTAAGCTATTAATGCACTGCAGAGCACAGGTCTCTCCTCATAACTGAGGAGGCCTAAATCATAGTCCGGCACCCTGCTATAGAGCGGATTGAAGGAGGGGTTAGTGGCCTATCCAAGTGTCGAAAATTTTAATGCCACTGGAGGCCTCCGACATGGCCTTACGTGCCCACCAAAGCAAGGATATGCTAAAGTTATTTTGCTACTACCGGTCACTCATCCACTTTCCGACTGCGCCCCAAGTTTCCTTACTTCGTTGATCACTTAGGATCGAGGAAAACCACCAGGCTATGGGACCTTCAAATACTTAACAATCCATTTATAATATCGTCTATCCATTCTTTGTACTCAATGTTCAAGCACAAGCTATTGACGTAAAACAAAGTTAGTGAAACATATTTCCACTATCTACAAAATGGCTGGTTCCGTATAGTTTTCGTAGAAGTTTTAATTCGCTCACGTACACGGAGCATAAGCCCTCGGAATTACCAACAGTATATGACATGCTCGTTAGCGAACTATTTCGAAGTAGTTAGTTTGATGGCGCGGCGCTACACGTACCTATCACATTACTGTCCTTCGTCCTTAGAAAATATCAACACGGGTGACGTGCAATGTTATCTGTTGGAGCGACGTTCAAAAATTTATCATCATCATCGCAACCCATAATTGTCCCACTGCTGGGCACGGGCCTCCTGCCTCTCATAGTGTGAGGGGTGCAGGCCATAGTCCACTACGCTGGCCTAGTGCGTATTGGCAGACTAGACTTCACACCCCTTTGAGAACTTTATGGAGAACTCTCAAGCGTGCAGGTTTCCTCACGATGTTTTCCTTCATTGTCAAAAATGACGTAACGCAATTTGCAATTTTAAAATGTTATGATGCGTAACATAGGTAGGAGGGGGGTATCCAACAACGCGTTACGTAACATTGTTTTTTATTACAAAAGCTAGGAAATATAATTATCATAAGTCGGCAAAATGGCAACTTTTTAAAGTACAAATAGTCATTTGGGTGTTACGTAACGTTTAGGGAGAGGGAGGGAGAGTACAGAAAAACGTTACGGCGCGTTACATGGCGCGTTATATAAAGAACGCTCCTTTGACAACACGTTTATAGGTATACCTACATAGCCATTAGTTTTGTAATTCAACTATCTGATGCCCACAACTTCGCGGAAATTATCTAGTACCGAGATCCTTCTTGGAAGGATAGATCATTATAATTGGTAATTCTTCTCTCTACAAAGTATTAGGAACTTATGTACGACTATGTATACAAAATTGTATGTCCGTCAGTAAAACTTACAAAATTCAATAAAATTAAATATAGGTTACAATTTACAGTGTCTTAAAGGTAGGTATGTGTAACTGAAAGACGTGACATATGTTTACATAATGATAACAATCAAATTATTTTGATATCATAAAAATAAGCGACGCGCAAAATTTATTTCGAAAAGTATTCGCTCCAGTGAGTGAATTGCCGAAACACTTTTTACTCTCATCCAACAATACATACAACGATCGCACGCCACACGCTACGATCCGTCAAATCAGAATCCTTTCCCTCTGAAAAATAACATCTAGAAAGGTACTGAGGTATACAGAAGTCACTTCAATTTTATTCCTATGGTAGGTGTCTATATTAAGCATATGGAAATCTCAATTAAAATGAAATATCGATAGTGTCTCCACGAAACTTATTTGCCGTAGTAAGGTGGCAGGAATGTAGGTATATTAAGGTGTTACAACAGTCCAATGTCTTCCGGGTGAACTTGATAGTTGCAGTAAATTTTTTTCTGAATTAATAGATCTTTAAAAGTCAGCATAGTTGTCTTAATTACCAAACTTTTCAAATACATTATCTACCACATCAATAGAATTCCACGAATTCTTCAAAACAGCCTTAACAGTTTACACGCTTAAAAGTTGCTCGGTTTTGCGAGCGCTTCTAGACATTTCTATTCCAAGTCCATATTCAGTATTTGCGCAGAACTCTTCCTAGCCGGCTCCCCTTCAAAAGTTTTAATTTGCTCACGTACGAGAGAACATAAGCGCCGGGGCTCGGCATTAGCAACAATGGGGTGCAGAGAGCGAAAATTCCACTATGGGGTCTAGAGAACACCGCTCCTGACGGTACCAACGTACGGGAATTGTTTTGCGAACGGTAGTACTCGGATAGTTGTGCTTTAATCTCTTCTGATGCTTTAATGAGGACGGATCGAGATCGCTTTTTATATTCTCCTTTGTGATTTGCAATGATAATAGCAGATTAAAATGCTCAAGAACTACTTTATTTGCGTTAGTTATGATGTGGCTTCAGTTTTAATTGTGGGACTTTTACTAGAATTTTATGAACTTGTGGTCTCACTTTGTGGTCGTAGTTCGAGCATATTTAGTGACATACCTACAATGAATTATGGACTCACGATGTAGGTACCTGTTTAAATGTCAATTTCAACTCCAAAAACTTATCAACGGGGTCTTTCGTCTGACGACTGTATGTAGTATCTACTCATATAATGTGGAATAATGGATAGAAATCATTACCAGTCGATAATATTGTACAGATTACTTGAGGCGATATTTCAAATACATGTAACGGCAAACCAAAGATTTTCTGGTATCAACTACTTTTTTAAGCCATGTTATTCATTCAATTTGAAGTATGATGAGGTCAGACAAACTGACTCAGAGTTATAAAAGAGGTATTTTATCTGAACTCAGCGAGTTTGTGTACTTATAGTAATATGTATTTTGCAGAAACTACTTAAGCAAGTGATTTCCTTATGCCGTTGCCTATAGACATCTATTGTAAATTCGTTAGTGACGGATCTATGGAAGTTAGGATTTGTATAGGGTAGTTCTGTGTAAAGTTAGTGATCGTTATAATCCCATTGAAGTTGGTTACATGATGCGTTGCTACCATTAAGGACAGATGAACATAACCTCTTGTACACTACAACAAACGAATAAATAAATCCAAAATTTGTCTGTCTCACAGGATGCACTGCAGCATGTCCTTTGACCACATCTTCATTTGGCTATTCATTACGTTATAATAAAAAGAAAATGGCCGCTCGCCATCAAATCTCCCGCATGGCCGTGAAAGACAAGCCACATTCATAAATCACCTGCATTGCACGGACACACCGACACTGGATCCACATCCTGTTGAGGAATTGGTCTTAATCTAAACAAACAAAAAGAAGAAAACCATTGCTCGTTTGAAACGGAGCCCTTTACAATTCTTTGTGGCGGCGCTTCAATGGACGAGAATGGTGACCAGCGTAACAAAGCGCGTGATACTTGAACTTAGAAAGGGCATTTAATTGTGGAGATCTACTAATTTATACGAAGTTAATGTACTAGTGTTCCACTTTTCCTGTCGTAAGTAATTGAGAAATTTCATCTATCATCCATGAACCAAGATCTACTGTTAAAAATGGCCTTCAAATATTGTTACCAGTCTAAGAGATTCTCGCTGTCCTCATTACATAACCAGTACATCTACACCTTCTGTTTCTCCTATTATTATTAAGTATTTAAAGAGGTAAATTCCTACTTTTTAAAAAGGACAAATCTTCTTTGACAACAATTTTGAAAGTAATTTTTTTGTGGCCTAACTAAATATAATTAAATGATATTTAAATTTTAAATGCAACTAAATTCAATATTAAGACGTTAAAACAAATTCACATCGTGACATATTGACATACATACGTATTCATCGAAGTTAACATCGAATACAGTATTAAAATTCGCAAAATCATCAAACCATCAGCGATTTTCCACTCAACTGACGGATTAGCATACCACTCAAACACCTTGCATACGAAGCTGACACCTGAGCGAGACAGAAAAAATATCCACAGGTGTAAGCGAGATAGCAGACGTCTCATGTCAACAATGAGGTATAGAGTTCGTGCAGTAACTTGATCATTGAATGGACAGATATATTCACTTTTGTTTACAGTCGAAAAATTTGGAATTAAGCAATATTGCACCTTACTGCATTGTAATAGAATGCAGCGTTATGTTATTGAGGTATACACAATGTTCGTAGTGACGGCTGGTGTCATTGACTCATTCATTATCACCAAGCATTCGATCTAGGCGCTTATATTGCATGACGAATGAGGCCTTTGCTCATTTGAAAGCTAAATAAAATGCGTTCCGTTTAGATCATTTTTGTTTTATTGCACTTGTAGCACTCAAAAATTTTAATTTGTAGCATTCCAAAAATTATAATTTTTTTAATACCATTTGAATATCGCCCGCCAATTTCGACTTCGCTACTAATCGATATCATTGATCTAAAATAAAAAGTTAGAAAACTGAAATTAAAAAACATCTCAATGACATAGTTCCTAACTCTATAATATAATTAAAAATAATAAAAATTATGTTAATACGTAAAGGGATAAAGTTTTAGGACATTTTAAGAATAGTGCAGTCACGTACGAGTTTGCCAGTAACACTTTTCATTGATTTAAGAAAACATAATTTTTATCATTTCGAAATAGATTTTAGTTATGACAGCATTAAAACTAAGTCGAATACATTATTTATATTTATGAGTAAAACTTCCAACATAATTTAAACAGTTGGAATTCAATTTGTAATATAATAACCATAAATTAACTGTCCGATAATTACCAACATTAAAATACATTGTAAACACGAATTGTATTATCATAACCTTTAATGTTATGGGAAATCTATTAAAATTATTCGTTCAGCGATGCAGTAAATTAGTACGCGGACCCCACAGGCCATGGCGAGCGAAATATAACAATTATTCAATTATATTTACTGCAAAACCTATAGCATTCGACTGGCAAAGTTCAAGGGAAACTGGTTCCGGAATGTAGGTTATACCGCAGTTTCGACGGACGTTTCTAAGGGAAAGAAAGGTTCTCGAACGGTATGGCAGCCGTACTAGCGCCGAATATGTTTCGTTTCAAAAATTATGACAGTAAATTGGTACTTTTTCACGTAATGAGAGTGGGAAATGTACTTGCAGCACCACCATTCCCTCCTACCTATGGATATCGTGTCAATACCTCAAGTAGGATTATATGGGGGACCGTTAGTAGGTTGTAGTTGTGTTGGTGAAGGAACAGCAGAAATTAGTTATGTGCATGTTAGTCCTACTAGTAATCTAGTACTCTGGTTAAAATTCGTTAGCGTCGAATTTGGTCAAAAGATATGTTGCTATCACGGAGCACAAGTCATCGCCTCTAGTATAAGTGTATTCTTGCACTTAAGAACCAATTTCTTACACAAACACAATGAATATGACATTTTGATTGGCTAAACACCAATGTAATACTTGGTCGTCTAGCAAAGGAGGATAATTAGTCACTCTGAATTAGCTCAAAATTAGTAATAGTAACCAATAATAAAACTTACATGGTTTACGATTACAACTATACAACCTAATAGATCATGAATTGCTCTCACACCTAGAACCCTTGAACTCTAAACTAAAATACAGGCAAGGAATAGACAATATCTCATCGAACATAATCTTAGCTGAGAACATTATTCACGCGATCCGGAATTAAATGAATCTAAATCACATCACGGTACCATAAACGCCGTAATAATTTAAATAACCTATTAACTACATGGCTTTAGAGCTCTCCTCTCGTTGTAATAGCCAGCAAATATCTTCGACACGCAATCAAAATGTATTTATAGACCGTCGGCGGGTCGCAAGCCCTATTCTAACCCTGAGAACTTGTCTATGGGATTTGTTACTTCATAACGCCCTAGGCTAGATTTGAGGTTCTAACAGCGGGATGGATTTGTTGGAGAATAAGTTAGACGATTAAAGATTTCAAGAGTGGGAATGTAGGCACTAAAGCGACTATACAGTATACGTCGATTCCTTAATTTAAATGACTAATTAATAATCTATCCTAATGGGAAGGTAAAACTTGTTCTAATTTATTCATTGATTGAAGCAGTGCGTCTATGGTCTAAGGATGTGTAGTAGCGAAATAGAGAGTAAAGATTTATGACCAGTAGTTTAGGAATTAGAAGGGAACAGATGAACATACATACATACATACACACATACATACATGGGATATCCTAATTATATAGCAGAACAGCTGTGTATTGCTGCAGATCTATATAATATAGTTCATCAATCAACCCACGTTCCCGCTACCCACTCAAATTACCATTAACTCGAAACTTTTCCTTACTCACGAGCATTACAAAGTCTACAGCCATGACTGCCGCGAGGGCTTATCTACCCTTCCGTTAGAACGCACAACTTATCTCGACTTTTATTCGCGAATTTTGACGCGCATATATCATACGAGACTAACTTGTAGCCTTAATAGCCTCCTAACTTCGGAAGGACAGCGGAGATTTTATGTTACTACCGACCCGTCCTCGCTACGCTTCGGTTAACTTATTCTTAAATAGTCACATCCGCAATATTCCTTTACATTGTTCAGGGGAAAAGGATCTCAGAATAGTGTCTGGCTTCTAAATAATACTTTACAAAGTTACCTTAATAGTTCATCTCGATTTAACGCGTGATTATTGGTCAGACAATCCGACAATAATTAACAAAAATGTGTGTTTTATTTCTATCTCGCTGCTTAAGTAAGCAAGTACAAGTTACAAGTTACAAAGTAACTATTTTCTTATCAGAAATCTGTGCTTAAGTGTCACTTAGACGAAATTTTGAAAAATATTCCATGTTATTCCAAAATGTCTATACATTTTTCCTTTCGAACTTTATGTGGACAAAATCGTTCTGAATCACGACTGCCATAAGGCAACAGAATTATGAATATGTAGGTCATATTATAATGTCCTTATGGTGCGAAATACCTACTATGAAAATGGTAATTTGGTGACTAAGCCGCTAGCGATCTAGTGTTATACTACTAAATCAAATCATTACGACTACTAAAAAAATCATTGCTATTGACATCTTCCAGTCAGATGTATAGAATGAGACTATAGTCTTGTTTGACATACAAGTTATGGTCTAATTTCGACCACAAAGAGCGTTTTATAATAGAACTAGACGTCGCCCGCAGCTTCACCCGTGGAAGAGTAATTTAAAAAAATATCTGATTTATCCCAAGGGAACCTATAATCGTGATAAAATGTATCCTATGTCCTATTCCTGGATGCGACCTGTGTACCAACTACCAAGTTTCAGCTTAATCCGTTCAACGGTAAGAGCGTAAATGACCCATAAACATCCAAACATCTTTACAAACTTTCACATTTATAATAATTAATATTAGTAGGATTAACTCTGACGTAACGCTCTCATTTCACGGAAGGCTCAGCGATAACTCCCAATCCGCAACTCGCAACAGAAATAGGTAGATAATTAATGAAATCGAAACATGTTCCGACTTGTCCCGACTTGTCCCGACTTGTGCCGACTTGTTCTGATCCGTGGCGTGAGCGTTATCTCAGGTTACGGGATGTTGGCTCGGATCTCGTTACAATGATGCCGGTCTATTGTGGGGCCAACAAAAGGAAAAACTAACTGTACTTCGCCGGTGCTTACACTGTGTTCAATTAAGGGCTTAGGAACCGGCTTTGACAATCTGTTAGAAAACTATGAGCTAGTCAGCGGAGAGACAATCTTTTAGAATTATGATTGTGTGCTGTTAAGTCCATTTGAAATTCTCAGAAAGTTTTAAACAAAATAAGTAAATGTTTAATACGTGTGTACGAATTGCTGATACTAGAATCCTTCTGTCCTACTTCCTACTGAAAGTCTGTGTGGATGTTTGGATGTTTGTACGATCTTCACGCCCTAACCGTTGAATGGATTAAGCTGAAACTAGGCACACAGTTTACATTCAGTAGTAGGACATAGGATAGATTTAATCTTGTTAATAGGTTCCCTTGGTATAAATCCAATATTTTTTAACTACATTTCCGCGGGAGAAGCCGCAGGCATCGTCTAGTTATTTAATAAAACAATTGATCCACCCTCCACAGCGAAGCAAAATAGCCAAGCGTCGATTTTAGTGACCTGCCAGCTGCTAATGGGAGTCCAAGAGCAAGTTAAGCCATAAAAGGCCCCAAAGCCATGAACGTTGAAAGAAATATAGTTAAAAAAGTAATAAAACCTCCTGAACGCAGAATATAAACTAGATATAATGTATTAGGTATGAAGCCTTAATAAACGACCTTCGCAGCCCCATACTACCGAGCCTCTTCAGCTGTTAAATATTCATGGATCCCACATATATCAACCTTAAGTGGCTACCGATGTCCAAGTAATTTTCTGATAAGTACGGAAATAGCGAAATACGAATCAGGGATTCATAAATGAACAATCATTGTGATAGCATATGCGACTTCGATTAGAAATTGCTCCAATTATTTATTTCAAACTCGATTTTATTATGGTTTATTGGAGTTAAGCTTCAACGTTTTATATTTTTAGGATCTTTACACAATACACTTACTCGTTTCTTAATATTGTTAATAAATTATAGTGATTTAAATCGTAAGCGCGTCAATTCTACATAGTTTGTTCCATGCTATATGAAAATCTAGATGGCGTAGCAGTCAAATCATATAGACTAAAGTACCTACTCGTAATTATTACTTGGTGATTTATGAAATGAAAATGAAATGATATTATGAATATTGGTTAATTAACTACTGTTACACTACACTTAACTTCTTAATTAATAATTATCAACAATGAATCAACATCAACAAAACTGGGTTATGTGATATTTTTGATATGAAATGATTCTTGCCTAATTTTTAACTATGTAAACCTTTTTTAGATCGAATAATCGTCGTATTGAATTAAAATTTGTCCTTGTTAATTTAGATATTAATCCAACTTCCTTCTTGCTTATCATCAGTGTTGCTTATAGCTTCAAGTTTCATGTGATAATGCTGGTGCAGG
>LGAG01000953.1:182879-193347 GCA_001278395.1 Lerema accius | reverse complement strand
TAGAAGTAGTCCTTAAATATTCACTTTTATTATCTCTATTCTTCATTCATAATAGCCAATTTAATGGGACAAAACTTAGTATTTACAATATTTCCTATAAACTAACAATAGTAGGTATACAGCAAAGTAATTAATCACTACAAAAACCTGGCCAATAAAAAGTACTAAAAGAAAACGATCAATCTTTTAAAAACTGCTGCCGTTAACTGTAACGTAGGCCTTGCTCAACGAGCTCATACTACGAGTTGAATGACCTGTAATATAACTTAAATATAGTAGGTACAATGACTGATAATTTTGGTGTGTTTCAGAGCGTAAACTTCATACATCGTCAAGTCCAAACCGGCTCCAACCCTGCTGAACAACGGACCAAGCAATGTAATTAATCAAAACACAACGTAACACATCACTGTTACAACTATTGTGTCATGAACTTCGAATGTATTCGTTTAACGTTGTAAAATTCTTTAGTTAATTGGACAACCCGAATTACTTCTACAGTGAAATTTAAAGATGAAGCCAATCACTAGTAGACTTTCTGGTCACTTTTCCATCGAAGCCCGTAAATGTCCCACTTCTGGGTTCAGGTTTCCTCTCACAGTGTGAGGTAGGTACAGCCCATAGTCCACCACGCTGGTCTAGTGCGGATTGGCAGACTTCAGATCCTTTCCGCAACAATGCTTCATAAAGTAGGTACTAAAATTATCAAACTATAGTTGAGGTTGAGACCAAACCTTTGAATGACATCAATAATATTTTTTGTCACAAAAATATTTGCTTCTAGCGTTTCGCAGAAAGATTTAGGGACTTAAAAAAAATAATTAAATATTTATATTTTTACATTTATCGCTAATGTCCGGCCAATTTTTTGTATATAAATTTTGCCGCGTCACGCTTCCACAAAACATTTGATTCGTCTTACCTTCGTGTCCGTTCACAATAAGATCAAACATTCGCTACAAGTCGGCTGATCCGATCGGTTAGGAAAGTTAGCAATGCCTTATCACTCCGAGAGCAAGAACTTTGCCGCGCGTTATTAGCCCTTATGCCAAGGTCATTAGAGCTGATGAATTGAATCTTAATGATATAAACTTGGCGTTTCCACGGTACATTGAGTGTGATTTCACGGTTCTGAAATAGATGGTTTACGTTCATCAAGACCTGTAATGGAGGCTTGAGCCACAGAGGTTTTGAAATTTATGTATCACGAATATCACGATCTCATGCTATTGTATCGGTTGTATGTAGCACGTGATTTTTCACAGTTTATTGGAACAAGTAACAGGTTAAAATACCACTATAAATGCTTTCACTTAACCCACAAATCGATGGGCGTATAGAGAAAGGGTAAGAAAGTGAATAAGCAGGATTTAAAAGTATCGTAATCAAATCTTATGGTATGTGTTGATAACTGTTGGTAGGTATATTTATTCCTAAAGATTTTGCCATACAGTATGTTCTATTATAATTTAAGGTTGTAAGGCTAACTCTATATTTGTTCTTTGATATCACGTGAGCTCCTTGCAAAACATATACTTTTTATTCTAATATATATTATCTTTATAATTTGTAGGCTCAGCTCCTAGACTAGCCTAGACACAGATGTGCGTTGTATCCGCCGTATCAGCTGTCACAACGTCACATGAACCATATTAGCGGATGCTACCGTTTAGGTGTCTAATTATAGCGACAGGTGACCATCGTTTGACTGGTCTGGTTGACAATTGACCAGCTTTATGATACTCTAGAAGTCACTTAAATCCTCTTTGTTACCTTCCACGTTTATCCGTTAAAGGTATTGCAATGAGCCTAAATTTCTGACTATAGCTACCTCACCGAGACAAGTAACTCCTATATGAAAGAACCGTTCATCAACTTGGTTGAGCAGCATAGTAACAAAAGCTATGAAAGTTATTTACAAGTCCTAGAATCAAGGCTGAATTATCCGTATATACCAGTCGTTACATATATACAATACTGCTATACCTATATGCCAATAATCGACCCATTAAAGCAGCTATTAAAATACGCAGCTATTGACATAATAAGCAGTCACCAGTACTTGCAGTATTTACACAGTCCGAACTACAATATACCATTATTATTATTTCGCTGTTCAAATCTCAGTGACCACGGACCGTGATAAATGTTGAATCGAAACATTCAGAATAGAGACCAATTTTAAAAATAATAACTGAGCAGAACTAGGACGAACGAATGAAATCGCATACAAGCGAATGTTGTGC
Organism: Lerema accius; assembly: GCA_001278395.1. Lineage (NCBI taxonomy): Eukaryota > Metazoa > Arthropoda > Insecta > Lepidoptera > Hesperiidae > Lerema > Lerema accius. The sequence continues at coordinate 191,101 of LGAG01000953.1, read as the reverse complement.
TGTGGTAACACTACACTACTGAAACTATTGCATTATTTATTGCAAAAAAATTAAAAAGCATTTTGGAGTGAATAATTGAATGCGATTAGTACACAAAATACTCGTAATTAACGTCCAAAGCGTAAATTTCATAAGGACATCGAGAAGTTATTTTAAAGCATTGTAAAAAGCAACCCAAGGATTAGGACATACTCTTCAGGTACCTATTAGTGAAAATGAATTATATTTTAGCGATAACTAAATTTTAAAAATCCAAAATGTGTTGGGAATTGTTGATGGTAAGGTTAGGGCTGCCAACATGTATAACGGCAGGTCCCGCTTAGGATCTTTCCGGGACACTTTTTGTAATCCCTACCCCACTGAACCGGGACCAATCCGGGAAAACCGGGACAGATGGCAGCCCTGACAAAGATCCAATGAGTTTTTGGAAGCTCTTTATTTACTTCAGGGTAGAATTACCAATTAACGATGATGATCGCCTCGGGCAAACCGAACAAATGTTCTCCCACCGATTATTAGCTCATTATTTTAACCGTTCTGAAGAAAAAGCCTATTTCATTGTGTTTTAAATAAAAATACAAAGCATTTATATTTATAAAATATTTTTTCTCACATTTTGTATTTCTATTTCTATTCTTAACTCATTTGTTGTTGCTAAACAAATAATGAAATGTTTGATAATAAAACGGTAATTCTTTTGTCATTTGTTCTCCGTCTTAAAATTCTATTGTAATAGATAGCAAGTATTTAATAGTTTGTTAACAATACATATAATAAAAGTATTATTGTATTTTGTTTAAAAGTTAAAATAAACAACTTTTAAATTAGACTTTTTTGCTATTCCGGATTTCCGGATTAGACTTTTCCCAATTTCATTATTCGCTTCTAAATTTTTAGTATCGCAGACTCTAAGCGTTTTACTGATGTAATCTGACGAGTACTCACTATGTAAGTACATATTTTACATTGACACTTCGATCCAGTAACATGGATGGTGGAAACGATTAGACTACGATGACGGAATTCTTGACAGCTGACATTTATTTAATAAACCAGTGGGTCATTATTGACCCAATTTATGGCCCACTATACAGTACAAGGTTCTATCCCATTGGTCTTTCTACTCTCTCCCTAATTGAGGAGACCTTAAGAATGGAGTAGGCTTATGTCACTCCACTATTGAAAATTTCGGAAGCATTTTTTTTCTTTTTTTTATTTCATCAAAAATTGAATGACGCATGTGTCCGCAACATAATCGCAATTAGAGCGCGCCGAAGTTCGATTTCCGATACATTCGCGGCTCCGCGCTGTATCTATTGTTGACTGATAAACAAACATGCCGAGAGCATTTCGATACAAAGGTTTTATCGGTAAGGTTACGTCGAGTGTAAAGGTTGGTTACGCTCGAGTGCAGCTGCTGTTTTATGTTTACTATGCCTCTGCTATGTTATAGATATTTTACTGTAAAAGTCCGTACTACGAATTTCTAGGGTTTACTGGTGAAATCTAAAATTTACCAACTCCTATTGGTAAAAGTTCGAATAATTATGTAATCATTATCCTTTTCAAAAATTTTTAACTTTAAATTTTTTCTTGATGTAAACTTTAACTATGCAAAATTTCTAACCCCGTATGTTCCTACAATTTTCTTTTAAATACCAACTTTAAAGGATGACTGTCATGGATAGTGACACTTAACAGGTTAACAAATTATTATGTGACGGATTTTTTCTCGAAACTTGTCATGTTAGGGTTGCTGAAGTATTATCGTAATTTGATTTCAGTATAATGATTATGGTATGTGGTATCTCTTAAACAGCCCATAGACTTATAATATTAACAACCCCAAGTGGTTTATGGCATCTTATATTCAATCTCGTGAACTTTACTACCCTCAAATGGGGGTTTTAAAAATTGCTATAAGAAACAATTTGCTCAATTTCACTCCGCAGCAAATCATTTTAATGGCCCTATTAAATTGATTGAAATTATTTGAATATGCCAAGTAAACAGTTTTAAACAGAGAAAATGATATACTGAAGGAAAGAGCAGGTAAATGGTTCAGACTTAAAAGTAATATAGAACTAAATAGGAGTTGTTACAAATATATTTTTTATTCATTGGTAAAAAAAATAGCTAGTCACTCTCACAATAGAGACAAATCAAATGACACCTAACATGTTGAAATCCAGCAGCTGTAGAGCGTGCCAAAGTAATAGACAAACGTATCCTCGAAAAACATTACCATCTTTCTGGCGCAGTCGGATAAAAACTTTACACGTCTAACATAGGTACTTTGTGTTAAAACAATAAGCTCTAGAAATATCAAATCAGCGAAATTCAACTACAATCAGATGAGCATATACAACTGACATCATACTCCAGGAATGCGGGGTACGAACGTACGATACCGCTCAACAAGCAAATATTCAGATTAGTGCTCATTACACGCCGATATACCCTTACACGACACAGAACGCAGAATCACAATGACATCATTATGGCCATGTTGGTCTCGAATCAAGATGGCGCAATCGCTGAGAATGTGGAGAAAAACCTCATCCCTAAAAGGAGAGCTGATCGTTAGACGAGATTACCCAACCAGATTCAGACGGCATTAAAATGCTCGGGAGCGTTCGTGCTGAGCGGACTTTTTTATTCGTTCAGCTTTTAAATGACGCTTTAATTCTGTACGTTCCGGTCCCTTGATGGACGTAAGGGTCTGGTTAAATATGAGCGAAAGTTGAAGACGTGATTTATTTAAATATAAGAGTACAAATTGATGTGATCACCAATAAATCTGTTATTGACATTGGCTTTTTAATGTAATTCATAGTCTTAACACTGAGTGATTCGTGAGTTGATACTGAACACATTTTTAATATCAAATTACGGCGTTACTCACGTTAAAAGTCATAGTCATAAATGGCTGTGATATTGGCAGGTTACAAATATATCACGAAATGAAACATTGTTTAAAAAACCTCGTCATTTCATCGTTTTTCTTCTTTTAAGTTGGTTTAATCTTTTACTGTTATTTTTAATGATTATATGTAATAGGAAAATAAAAAAAATCTTACAATATACCTAAATTTTAAAAAGCGCTGACTTCCTCTGTCTTCGCAACTTAATTGAAACTCAAATCGCTATCCGCTTTTAAACGGCGTTAGTTTGCATACACGATGTCAACATCTGAATGATAATTCCTCATTGATTAAGGACTAAGTTTCTGGGAAGATCATGACAGTAATTATTATCCTTGAGGACAGTGAAATGTCACATCCCATGAGTTGTATAAGAAAAACAATTAGATTCATTCTTCAAACTTCCATGGATGTGCTTGAATTGAGTAGCGAGTTGAATCGAATCTCATGACATCTCACAATGAAGGAACAGATGTCATTTATATCATAAATTAATGTTAAAAAACTTTCAAAGTAAGCTTTTATTAAATCCTGGTAGTAGCACGTCATGCTTATCATAAACACGCATTGTCATCGGGTCTGAACCAGTATACAAAATTTCAGCTCAATCAGATACCGGGAAGTTGGTCATATTTCACTTGCAAGATTCCACCTTCACATACATACATGGCAAGTTATATAAAAGCTTATAATAAAAATTAAGCACAACGACAAGTTAAAATTGACCACTACAAAATCCCCATGACAATATTTCCACCGCAAAATCGGGAATGAGTTTGATCCGTGATATTTGAGATTATCATACCGCGAATAAAGTCCCTATTGATTAATGAATGACAACTCGCATAATGTCTAGCAATTTAACGTCATTTATTACGCAAAATTCGTTAATGATATAAATTATTTATGTGCTATAACACGAGTAATTCCCACACCTACTCTTCTGCCTACACCGAATGCTGAATACGAAACATTGATTGAAACAGATGTCACTTCGATTGTTAGACACCACCTCGATAAGATATCTTGTTTCCATTGCGAGAGTTATTAGTCAAATTGTACGGCAGATTGCCTGTCAAAATTGAAGCATTAATATAAATGAACCTTTCAAATTAGATTGCAATTGAAGATATCCTATAAATACACGAAGATATAGTACAATACCGTGTATTTTTACATCCTACATGGTACAGATATTCTTCAAAGCCTGAAGTGGAAGACTAAAAATAATTAAGTAACTGTTCCATTGGTAAACAATCAGGTGAGTAATTCTTGACCGACTATCACCGACCTGGACAATAAATGGAAAGATAAACTATTAAACAATCATCGTGACAGAAACTTGGGATTTCAAGGCAAAATTCCCATGGTAACACAAATTATTCTAGACAACGATTACATTGCAGATATTAAATAAAATAATGCATTTATTTTTACATTTGCATTTGCAGAACCCATCGGGACGTCGGTCGGAGGCAAATTTCCCGAAACAAGTTCAGACGTGAGCGAACGTGAGCACGTCATTGCATTGTATTGTAATCGCGCCCGGAATGAAGTGAGGCTGGCACGTGAGCGCAATGCTGATGCAACTTGCCGACAACCTTGATTAATGGGAAAGAAAACCTAATAAATATGGTTAATACCAAGTCTGTAAGTTCATGGACCCAATCTGAACCGGTCAGTTGTAAATTAGGATCATTTTATTGCAGAGGACCTTAAATTGTTAGTGGTATTTATTTCTGCTGTATCTTGGATTTGCAAGACTCCTGAACCGACAATCTATTAATTAATCAGATAGCACTTATGCCCACGCTGCTGCTTTAAAACCCTTCTAACAAAACTACAAATACACTAGAAGAAACTTCCTTAATGGCAGATCCCTTAGGCCCTACAAATTCTCTAACTTCATTCAATCCATTAAGTGATTGTACCAATTTGAAGGGACAGCTTTACGTGATTATTATTTCCCTTACCTCGACAGTGAAAGAAGACCACACACTATTCATTCTGCGACTTAAAAGGCCACGTCCATTTACGTGCCAATTCCATTTAGGAGCGTAACATGCCAAAGTTTGATTGATATCAATAAGAGACACTGGCAACAAATTGGACTAATGTCCTTCATTCAAATTGCGATCACGTCACGTAATTTGCGCGAAGTGCCGCTGTCTGCAGACGCCATACCGTGTGGTTATGATGATAACCAAGTAAGTGAGTAAACTAGTTTGGTTAATTGAAAGAAGCTGCTGAATTTTGCAGACACATTTTGAAGGCTAGGTGAATCAGCCCTGGGAAAACCCTAATGTCGTAGGCAAGGCACTTACACGTCCGCACTATGCCGCAGCATCCCTATTTACGAAAGATGGGTGTCTAAGAGCTTTTAGTGGTAAATGTCCGGAATACCTGGCGGGTGTTTCAAGAAACATCATTTAAAGATTACCTTAAGAAACACAAAAACTAAGGCTGTCCAAAAAGAAGGTTGAGATACTAGGACGTGATTAATAGTTATAATAAGCCATAAAATGTAAGAAAACCTTTAAAAACTTTTATAAATACGTAGAAGATATTTAGTGAAAAAACGTATCGCCATAAGCATAGACGAATTAGATTTCCATAATGCACTTACTACCACTAACTTTACTATAGTCTTAGTAAGTAAAACTCTATGATGACCACTTACATACATATTATTATAATATACAACTATATTTATGCAGCACACCACAGCACAAGGAACGTATCTGTACATACAGTATCTTGCATACAATGTCTTATACTAATTACAACGTTACATAATGGCAACCATTCCTTGCTCTGTGATGGCAACCTCAGTACAAGAAATCTTCATCCTGACTCCACAATCCAAAACGGACCATTTAAAGCTTAATGACGTGAGAGGGGCGTACTTGAAGGGGAGAGGGGAGGGGTAACCATTCACATCTCACAGCAGTATCCATAATCCATAGTGGGATACAACATCAAAAACTTGGTACATAGGTGATGGCGCCCCAGTAGGTAGCCACCGGTAATATACTCCATTCAAATTGCGGTCACGTAATGTCATTTGCACGGAGCCCCATCGTCTGTGTACCTACTATCTTTATGGGTATCTTCATGGAATATTATTATGGGATTGCAGAATAACGATGCTGAAGATGTATGTAATCAAGGTATGAAACGACATTAGGTTAGGTTAAGTACTGAAGTCTGGTATTAAAAAGTGGCCTAATTCCTTGCTTCTAACTCAAACCATAGAAGTTAAAAAAAAATTTATTGGATTCATCTTATAACTGATTCGTAATCATAGATACTATTTTAGTAGTTTTCTTTACGATACGAATGATAGAAAAGATAAAGAATTCTATTACGATTTTTATGGCCCTCATAAAGCTAAATACAATTGTTTTACAGGCTATATCCTTACGATCAGTAGAGCTAGAGTCATATAGAGCCGATTACAACATTCAACATTCATGTTGTCAAACTCATCAAAGACGTCAATGTCGAGTCACAACATTCATGTTTTTAAACTCGTCAAGGAAGCTTTACTTCTTTATTTAATGTCCTCGTCAAAAGCGTTAATTTGGACCTTTTTAAATAAACTAACTAAGGCATTAAAATTCAAGATCGCACGGCAATTAACCATGAATTTAAAGCCTTCACTGTAGTGTTAACTTACTCGCAAGGTCGACGGGATATCCTGAAGATGTTGCGCAACGATACCGATTGCACTGTTAACTGGTTTGAGTATTTTCTTCATTTTGTTTAAACTTGGCACCGTGATTAATGGATAGCGGCGGCGAACTTACATAATCGCAGACCGGTTCCAATATTAATCAGTCCTTATCAACATGAGATATATCGTAGACGTGTCAAAATTGTACTTTTAATGCTCCATCCAATGACTATTAGTATAATGAGCAATTAAATCCGTATCGTAATTAATTCCAGGGGAAAATTTCCGGAATAAATTGGAATATTTCAGGAAGCACTATTAGACCTTAATTTACAAGTAACTGTGATATCAATGATAGATAATGAATGTACAATTTTTGTACATCATAAATTCATACACAGTAAACTTGAATCAACGTAATCCCAGTTTATCGGAAAAATTTTATGAATCAGTGTACGAGCGTATTAGTCATTACTAATAAAACATGCAAAGTTTGATAACCGTCAGTATGAGATCATACTGTGATATTGCAGTTTGATTTACACAAGAAAATAATACCTAACAATAAAACCAATAAAACTGTTTATGAAAATATGTTGCCAAGACTCTAAGCTTTTAACGCTTACTGTTGTGAAAACCTAGTAATAAAGACCATGTTAGTACATCTTTATCCTAAACCTTAAATCTTGGTCGTAAAACATTGCTAAGTATGTTTTATGTCTGCTAACTATATCTGATCCTTATCTTGAGAATTTAAGCATTCTCGTACCAATAATTCAGGCTAAAATAAGGGTTTGGAAATACGACGAAACGTTTTGAGAAAAGTTAATGTTCGCTCGCCTTAGTGGTGACACCACGCTTTTAAATTAGTGACCAATTTAAGACCTAGATTTATGTGTAGACGTACTAAGATTGTGTAGGTAAAGTAACGAAATTTGTTTAACACCAATACAGATATTTAAACTAAATATAATCCATAAAATGATTCTCCATAATGTCCGAAACGATACGACAACAAAAGTTACATTATAGACATCAATTTATTAAATTAAAACAATATGAAACAATATCGTTAAATCCACTAATTTACATACCTAACGTATACATAAATACATACAACACCTTTTATACCTTATTCTTATATAAATAAGGAACATTTTACTACACACACGTATGAATAAGTCAATGGTTTTATCAGAATTTCAATCAGCAAAGCGCGTGAGTCATCTCATATGATCGCGTGTTACATCATGGTGCCATGAATACCGGTATATGGACAAAATACGAATATGGGTGTTTGTATGGAAATTTATCCAAAGCATTAGTAAGATATTCAGTTATCTACCGTATAATGATCTCAAATCATTTGAATTTCGTTCTCCCACGCTATGACGCCTCGATTCAAGACCACGCATCTTATACAATTCACCAATATGAGGTAACATTATGTTATACTCGTACCTCTTTGTTTTTATCCAACTGCGCCAGAAAGAGGGTAAATGGTTTTCCAGCATTTCTATGTATGTATGTGTATTTCTTTGGCTCGCTCTAGAGCACAAATGGCTTGGCGGAATTAACCATAAGAGTGTAATTGGATTCATACCCATTGTAAGTGTGACAAA
>LGAG01000953.1:157528-181122 GCA_001278395.1 Lerema accius | reverse complement strand
AAATTCATAATTCAAATTTCCACTTCGCCGGGAATCGAATCCAGGGCCCAATAAATAGTAGTCAAACATAGGAACCTTCACGCCATACAAGTCGCCTAAACTCAGGATTAACGTCTCAGGCTTAAGAGGACGGTCTTACGTAACCCAGAATCCAAAACAATACTTCTAAAGCCAGAAGAAAATCCACTAGTTCTACTTATTTCGACCGCATCTAGATTCTAGATCGATTGATATTCCTGAGAGCTAATTCACTCTTCATTCATTACTTCTTTCTCAAACAAAACTGCGAAATTAGCAACATAGGTCAATATAACAGCGCCGTACTCATTAGAATACGGATCTAACTGGGAAAATATGTACATTGCAAGGTCAATGTGACCTCGACTTTACTTATTCGTATCGTAGGTTAGTTACTGGGAATATTATAAACTTATACTGATAAGCAGGTGACCTTCAAAAGTGTTTTTTGTTATCTCGTCCCGACCTTGATGACTTAAGACCTTAGCAGTCTGTAATCAGCTTACATAACTCAGAACGCTAAGTTTTCTGCCGATTCAGTCATTAATAAAGATATATAGATTATTCAGAATTTCAGTTTAGCAGCAATAGGTCTTAAGTGATTTTTTAATTTATATATTAAATGTCCCTGACTGTTGGAAGTCACTGTAACGTTCATATATTTAAAACAATTAACTAATGGTTCGATTAAAAGTTTTACATTGAGAATAATGTTGGCAATAAAATTCATATAAAACTAGGTTTAGGTAGCGACATGTAAGCGCAATATCTTATCCATAAGGTCAAAAATCTTGAACTGAATATTGATGATGTCATTCATCCCATGTTATCATAATATAAATTAACTTATAGCTGAACTGATGAGACACAATACATTTTATGTACAGATTTTTATACTTATTCTGCGTGTAAAGTAGATAAAGTTTAACCTCGGCCGAAGGGTATCTGGGTTCAAATTATTAATGTCTGTGATTCTCCTAATCAGTGCGTATTAAGGAATTTTACCACATTACAGCAATTATATTCGCTATCAGTTGATTATTGGTCGCCACTTTATATAATACCTACTAAAGACATATCAGGACACCAAAGCTATGGCAAATTTTTACGTGATCTTTAGAAAGTATTACGGAACTTTGTTAAAATTTACACTTATAAGAATGATTACAAAATCGATTTGACAAGTAAGATTGTAACCAAACACGTATAATTCCCACGATACATTCTACTAGCAAAGAGTCGAATAGATTTTCTACTATTCACATCGAGAGATGCATTTAAGAGACCTGTTAAATTTAAGGATAGATGCATGAATGAAAACAAAGAACTTCAAATAAATCTCTTCACTCACAAATTCTATTTACTCATTCGCAAGTACGCAGTATGCACAATATATTCAAAGAAATAAATTAAGGTCAACTAACTCGCCGAACGCGGCGACTCTGTTTTGTGTCTTAGAATTCTGTTTCGATATCAGAGTGTTTATGAGTTCCTTGTACTGTGAAATGCAATGAACTGTTCGTGCGCTCCTAACTTACTGACTAATGTGTAATAAACTTCAGTTTTTGGCACTGAGTTAGCTTTTGAAGCGAGAGTAAGTGATAATGTTTTGTATGCGCTCTGTCTGAAGTTAAATTGGGGTTAAATTAAGAATACGTCTTATTTGTTTTTTATTAAACTACTTTGGATTCTTTAATCTGACTTTTTTTCGCAATAAGTTAAACAATTTAATAAGAAAAAAATGGTATAGTATCCATATCAACAAGGTACTCATCAATGAAAATCACATCTAAATGAATTAATCAAGTTCTTGAGATTAACATAAGGAAATCAGTGAACAGGATAAAAAAAACAGTTAACTTCGACATACAGATTTAACTACCACAATACTTTTTCTGAATGTCTTTAATGCACCAACTAGTTTTAAAAACATCAATTTGATCAACCAGTTTTATAATCGTAAAGACGAGATTGTCTGCGCGCGCGCATGTCACACACATGTACACCTTTCTTCCTATACATCCTTACACAGCCTACTAACACATATACAAAGGAGCGTTGTATCAATGTGTGCCCATTGAAGCCTTCCCTTCCTCTAAAAGAGGAATTCGAGGCATGCAACCTGAATGACGCTTGTCTCAAGTAACACCTACGCATTTTGATGTTCCACAATACTAAAAGAGCATACTGGTTTGAGCTATAAATACTTATAACAGGTTAAAAGCATAAGAGCTCCTAGTAGGAAATTAGGACAGATATTTTTTTAACGTTGAAGAATTTGATTACCACCTGCATCGTTAAAGAATGACATGTGGAGAAAACTAGGACAAAGTTCTTAAACATTCATAACCTACTATCAGGTGTTAAGTATCGATGATAGAATGTATCTATTGACGAATAGAAAGAAGATTAGGAAACGTTAATTAATCTGTCAAACATAATTATCTGTCAAACATTAAATTTACTATCACAGAACGCAGGAATAAGGAAGAAGCACTGGAAACAGCTTGAACATATTTAATTGACCACCGAATCTCACGTATAAAATATTTATTCCTAACCTGGGGTTAATTACCCCGTGGGGGGTGCATCACCTATTTTACATGGGTAACGAAACCCCTAATAAAGATACAAAAAAAAGTAGATTGCATTATTTGTTTTGATAACATTTTAAATACAGGGTAAAATCAGTTTTCGTCACAGGTCATAGGGGTAACAAAATTAAAAAGATTATCAACCACTGAACATTCTAGAACTAGAATGACATAAGCATAAAACTATCTACCCACTCTATACCACAACATACTAAACCTCCAATGTAACTATAACCAAGCCTACAAGTAAATCGTAGGCGGGTTATAAAAGTGCATAATCGTCGCTTAAATAACAATACCGCATAAGTAAAAAAAAAAATTATGAAGTATAGAACGTCATATCGTCGCTTATTATTGTAAAAAGACTGCATAGGTCAAAAAATTTACATGTGACGTTTTACACAAATTTTACTTACGCGGTATTGATATAAGCGACGATATCAAGAATGCATCTGGGCTCGCTTGCATGCCCGTTCTTTCAATATTTACATTCACTCCGCATCTCTCCCGTGACGGCGCGGTTGGAATGCAGTCCCAAACGTGTGGGGTTCGAAGCCGCAGACGCACGCTGGTTGCATCGACGTCTTGTTAATGAATGCGCGTGAAATTTGGAAGCTGAGAATGCATTGGCTAAAAAGGCTAATAAAATGCTTCGTTTTATGTTATAAGTTGTGTTTTAAATAGAAAGGGTCTTGCTTGATATCACGGTAAAAAAAAAATAAAAAAAATGCTGGTTATATAAGTTTTCGATACACTCGAAATATTGAATACGAGTATGAGGTTAAACCAAAATTGTAACTTGCTGGAAGACCTGCTGTGTAGTCGAAATTTGCCCATTATCGATCATGTCAAATACTACATTATAGACTCGTTCAAAATTACTTGCTAGAAGATATCAATGTTAACGTGATTTATTCTTCTAAAGTTGCTAATAATTAAGTCCTAATAATTAATTTATTAGGTTAATGCATCCACAGATGGAAAATAAGCGGTATTCAAGTCCATTTAGCTGTTAAGAGTGGACTAAAAATAAGAAACCAGTACCAAATTCGATACCGATACCATCTCCCCTAATTACCCGACACATGTTTGGTTCCACACGACCTTGAGTGTGGGGACGGAAACATAAAAACTATTTTTAACCCCTGACATTGAAGTGTACAACGTGTTACACTACGGAGGGTAGTTTACACCGAAATAACGTCAAGTTTTATTAATGACTAGTGAACCTGCCCTCACTTCGCTTCGGTGAACCTATGCTGAAATGAAGGTAAAAAAGTAGCCTAAGTTATTCCTTATTACATCAGTTATGCGCCAGTGATAGTCCCGTCAAAATCGGTTCAGTCGTTTCAGAGATTATCTGGATCAAACAGACAGACAAAAATTAAAAAAAAAAATTAATTTTGTGTACCGTGTATACATAAGTGTGTATTTAGTAAAAACCGGTTATTTTAATATTACAAACAGGCACTTCAATTTTATTTAGTTGTATAGAGTATAGATTAAACAAGTCGACCGGGCAGGAGTTATTCTTCAATTCGAACTCTCTTACTAATTTAAATTATGCTCCTATGACGATGTTGCAGTAACTCTTAGTATTATAGCTAGTCACTCATATGTATGAGGTGATTACGACGTGGAAATCCCTCAAGCTTGTGCTGTAGAGCGTGCCAAAAAACGGATTTACCTCTCGAAAAATATTACTCCTGGCGCAGTAAGTTAAAAACAAGCCCTCAACGGTAACATCGAACATCATTATCAAACTAGAAGTCAGTTGTATTGTAACAATATCGTTATCAGTGTGAAATAGTACCACAGTGTGGTGACAGCGACCGTTTCGCCGACTGATAAGCTATTACAATCGCTATCAGCTCACTGCGGAAATGTTGATAAGAATTTAGATATAGCCTAAACGAGAAGAATTTATTGACATACTTCTATTCGCCCAAATGGTATGGTGGAAATATTGGATTCATCCCAAAGATACCACGTTTATCTATTTTGAGGATGATGTTAATCCAGAACATGACCTAAGTTCACAGTTTTATCAAAAAGTTTAACTGTTGATGTCAGGTTTAGTCATAATGGTAACAGAAAATATGTTTGTAAATAACTTTAACATGATCTTTGTAGATCTAGTGTAGTGTGTATATGTAGAAAGAAGTTATGAATTTTACGTAGGATCAATTATAATTTTAGAAACCTTAGAAATTGTGTAAACTTCCATGAGAACAGGCAGACTAAAAGTAAGTAGTTACGGTCGCCCTAAACATTCGTAACACCGAATCTGTTACTAATTATTCATAACATACGGCCCTTAGTAATCCACGTTGAAGATTAATTACGTAAGTAAGTAGTAAAGGATTTTAATTACGGCCTAAGATTAAATTACGATAGGAAACCTATACTTTGTTACAATCAATCAGTCACCAATACTGAAGATATTTCTAAACTGGGTAAACACAGTCACACTACATTGTGACACTATTACCCTTTTAATTTTAACCCTATTGACAAATGACGTCATCGATTTCCCAGTTACGTCATCGAAAAGCATCTTGAAGTTGTTAAATTTCATCGCTAATACAATGTAATATTTTGTTGTCTACAAGCCCTAGGTAATAAAAGTGTGTTCGCAAACGAGTTTACTCTGAAAAATCTCATAATAAGCCCCTATAATCTAAGTGCGGTACGTGCTAAATTTTATGTTCGTAGGCTTTACAAGATTTTCTGTTCAGACTAGCGTATTTATGACGTAACGAGTTTGTGTGTGAAATTATAGTTTCAAAGCTTGTGTTAATCGTAAGTCTTATACGAGTACGAATTTATTAACACTTTCAATTTAATGGCCACTGGTTTGAAGTATTTTAGATCCATGTGTTTCGCTACATGGCTGGTTGCTAAGCATTCTATCTGTTAAAAAGTATTGTCCACTACAGGGCATAGGGTACAGAGTGATTATGAAATCTTAATTCTGGAAGCATACTCCATGACGATGCTCTACTGAAAATTAGTCACCAACCTATGCTATACCGCCGAGAAACTCTAACGTGGTTTAAAAATTGGTAGGTATCTAACGATACCAATCGTCTGTTTTGCCAATCAACGGCTTTAGATACCTACTTTTTTCGAAAAGTCCTTCTGTGCTTCTGAAGCAGAAGAGCTCAAGAAATTCTACCACTATAGGATGGTTGTCAATTAACGTGTCGAATCCAATTCCAGTAGGTATTAATTAAGGTAGTAATATTAATATGCATTGTTTGTGCCCAATGGGTTATCATTCCGTTTACAATATCGCTTCCGCGAACTGGAGTGTTCCTAGAATAGTAGATTAATATCTGTTAGTTATGTCACCGAGCATATTATATGCGGAATTTGCTTGGCAACTAATATACCTACTCATGTTACGAAAATTCTTAGATTTATAATTTATTAGCTTACTATTGCATTCTCAAGTCAGTAATCAGTATTATAAGAAAGAGAATAGGAAAGAATTCAACGGATTATTCGTTGATGATGAATTGAGTGAACATTAAATTGAACTTTATCATCTAATCATCAGATCATCATCATAATGTAACATAATGAGACTGAAAATAAGAAAATGAACGTTAAAACAAAGGCAGGGCTTAATAAAGCTTAACAAAAAGCAAAGCAAAGAGACCTTTTTGATGCTAATGAGTAGAACTAATAACAAAATAATATTATTTCAGACAGGACAGCGAAGACAACTATATCTAACCAGCCAGTGAGCAGCTCAGGATAATGCCATTAAGACAAGGCTACACGAGTAATATATGTATGTATATACCAACTAATAGGTTAGTTGACATGCTTCGCAATTAATGTCGAGATGTTTTCCTATAAATGTTAATTGAGCTACGTCTGCTGACGTGATTTTATAGAAAATGTATTCAATGGCAAAACGTGGAATAATTACAAAAAAAAAATTGAAATTTTATTTTAAAAAATTTGTAAATCCCTAAAAGTCATCTGTTGGTAAGTTAGACAAACCAAACATTATAAACGCTTTAAATCATCCTAAACCCCTCCCCCTTCCCCCTTTTAGGCTTTCTTAAGCCTTCGGCTGACGATGCCCATAAACTTTCTACGCTTCTATGGAAATGGCCACTTTAAAGCCTTCAATCTGCCTAGCAACCATATACTCAATATGTAAATCTACCTATTGAATTGAACTGAATCACACCTAGGTTCCTAGTAGTTTCTAAGAACAGCTGATTTGTCCGACGACCGGACAAGCATCCGGTTGCGACATCCGATACAGGTAACAGGTATGCGGTTATTTAGCTAGAAATATATTACATT
Source organism: Lerema accius (assembly GCA_001278395.1). NCBI lineage: Eukaryota > Metazoa > Arthropoda > Insecta > Lepidoptera > Hesperiidae > Lerema > Lerema accius. Next base: position 174,184 of record LGAG01000953.1, on the reverse strand, counting down.
TTGTTGGCTTCTAATTTGTAGTACAAAATAGGCACGCGACAAAGCTGTCGTATTGAAAACCAGTAGGACGTATTTGCTGAGGGGTAATACGATTGAATATAAGGCTAGATGATGTTAATAACTTAACAATTTTCTTTAAAAATTACTCGTACTTTCTCAATAAGATTAGGTACTTGAATTGAAGTTTATATTTATGACTATGATATAAGTACTTTAAATATTTTTTTCAGTAGGTACATACCTAGTCACCATTAAAACATTTATTAGGTACATTATTCAACTGATTTTGGAGCTAAAATACAGCAAATTTTTGTACCAACTAAAATTATGTAACTTGAAAACATCTTAACACATTCACAAGCAAATCTAACCTTGATGTGGCTAAATAATAATCGACTCAAATTCTTGTTTTATATTATACCAATATTCTACTGAAACATTTTCTCCTCTATGGCTCTCACACTAGTTACTTCCATATGAATCTAAAAATATCGTCAACGTAAATGATTACAAATTCTGTAATATATTCAAACTATTCCAAACATTCAGCCTCAAGCTCACTCAGTATCACGTGTCAATATTGTACAAGCAGTTATCATTCTAACGCAGAACAAACAGTGACTATAATTCCGTGCACCGGGTGTTTACTCTGGTGACAAAGTATTTCTCTGAAGAAGCATTTAAGCAAATAGTACGTCACTAAATTACTTATAATAACCTTGGTGGGCGTCTTACTGTCTGTTTGTTTTAAAATAAGGACACGCATTGCTATCTAATTAAAATTAATATCTTGCCTCGACTATTTACGTTCTACTTTTGCTTTCATTGCTAATGAAGTGAACATGTGAACTTACGAGTAGTTCGTGTGCTTAACGCGAAATTAATGGTACTCTAAGATTGTGATGCTTAAAAGTATCTTATTCTTAACACCCACAGTTTTGATTACATTCATCACATTTATTTCTATGATTTAGCTTTGATTTTGCCAATTGGCGTACAACAACAATAACATGGTGTTTTTCAGCGTAATACGAAATACTATCAACCAGAAAAATACATTGAAACTAAAAAGCCGTTCACTTACCTAGTACATAATTAGTAGTCTATTCACTTTATCAGCCATCAAACCCCTCCCTTTAGCCAGCATAACTAGCCTACCTAACCTAGCTATGACCCCCCCCNNNCATAAAGCTTCAATAGCCCATTAAAATAAAAACTGATCTCTATAGATTTCTTCAACTAAACAACTTCCTATAGGTTGATAAGCTGTTTTTCCTCTATCAATCACCAAATCAAAACAAAAGCTAGTGATTTATAGGGGAACTAACTACTAACCCGCCCGATGAGAACACGGTGGCATATGCGTGACATTTCCAAAGATCAAATGACAACGCCTCACACAAATATACTTAGAATCCGATCGTGTGCTGCGCGGCTGTGAGGGAATATACCAAATGAAACTTTATTAACTGCTAGGTAAATAAAGTTCACGTCATAGGTAATGATTTATTGCTGATTTAATCACTACAGTTAGATACTAATCTATAAATAGGAATTGATGTGGAACAGCCGAACAGGATGGAAAGAGATGAAATATTTGATAGAGAGAAGAGAATAAAGTCAGACAGTTAATTGGATTTAGTTCATGATTTTAAGCATAAATTAGAAGGCATTCTAAAGGGAGCCCTTATCAATGTAATGTGACGTCATATAAAATATAAGTAGCAGATAAATAAGACTTCCAAGTTCTAAGTGAACAGATCACATAAATTTAAATTGAATTGTATGAATTCATACATACTGGAATGAATTCATACATACATGGCCATACATACTGGCCAAAAACTAATCGCTCAAGATTATTTTTTCAGAGAGCAAAAATTGCCAAATGTTTACAGCCAAAACATGTCTGTTGAAAATAAGACACAAACCTCAAAACCAGACCATTATCACTAACAACGTATAAACCATGACCCTTGTCTCAATAACAGCTGTTCAGTGTTCCTCGCACTTATGTTGATGCGAAGACACAAAAGAATCAAGACGTTCAAACAGTAGCAAAAAATGCCACAACACGACATTGACAACCAAGGGCTGTACTCGGGTTATTTATAGAACAGTTATTGAGCTGTAGGGTCGCTGTGATTGAGGCGAATCTTAGGATGTTTGGAGCAAATGTTTGGTATTTTCTCTCTTCTTGACAAAGCTGCGTAATATGCTAGCTAGACTGATCGTTCTATGAAAACAAATGAACTTCGTGTATTTCTCTCAACTGTTTTAAGTTGTGCTTTTAATCAACTATTTAACATGAACAGACATGACATGAACAGACTGAATATTAAGAAAGGTTTTTTTATGTTCTCCCCTAATGACGATTAAGCTAGCACGGTCGCAATCATTCTTTACATTCACGAACACATTGGCACTTTTTCTGTTTTATACGCGTAATTTAAGAGAATTAAACACCTAGAAAAGTTCATAAAAATATTTGAAAAGATATTTCATTGCCCCTTTAATCATCTCTTCAGCAACGTATAGAAAACCAGACCAATGACAACATGAAATTGTAAATCGAAAATTCCTAAAGACTTCAGGACAATCCTCAAAGATCTCTCGCCATGGCCACCAGTCTGTCAGCAGAGAACAGCTCAGTAACACAACAAACAGTAACCGCTAATTACGAGAATGACTCCATGGTAAGGCCGCAGTCATTCCACCATTCACTCATTCACACTCCCACTGTAGTTCAGTTTGTTCTACATTCATTCACTAAATCTATTTATGGCATCGCTGACTATAACCTATTTAAGAGGCGCTTCTGTATTAGTAGATATACGGTCTTTGGCGTCGACACTTTTAAAAAAACTTAGTTTTATTTCCTAAACGAGTGAGAATACTGAGAATAACCGATTAACCCATCGATAATACATCAACTCCATGTAAACTGAAACTAAGTGTCAAACTACGTATACGTATATTTTTCTCTAAAAGAGATCCCAAGGGATCATCTTACCAACTAAGGTAGCAATATTCTCCTGAACCGAAGATTACAATAAGAATAAACAACTATTTCAGCATTGCAATGACTACCAAGTAGGTTAAATGATATCAGAGTTATTGTAGAGGAGCCTATTTCAACAAAGCATTGTGAGGAGTGACCTACATTCCCTCAAGTACCATATCTAATCAATGGTCTCGATATGAAATGAGATGCGGTTATCTCAGTAACCGTATCTACTGGCGAGCACGGTGCATATTTTTATCAGAAAGAGTCGGCGAAATCTGAAATATATTTTATGGTAATCGGATTATATTTGCGGACCGAACCGACTGGATCGTAACTACCCCCTACAAATCCTCCTTTTATGCTCGCGAACTCAATTTTAAATGGAACCCGAGGATTCTACACTACAAAATTCTATTTTACCATTTTAATGGAGATTTTTGTGAACAATAAAACTCTTATAACCAACGTTTGGAATTTTCATTCGGTTTTTATTTTTCCAACGATTTATAAATTATAACGAATATTTTTTTAAAGACCGAACGAATGGAATGAACTATTATTTAAACGTCTAAATTAGAATGAAAATTATGTGAATGAAATGCGAGGCAGAAACAGTTTCTTGCGGCTTAAAACGCAACGCATCGATGACGAATTTCGTGTTACTTACATTCAGGGTGATTGTAAGCACTTATCATCAGTTGTCACATCTGTTCGTTTGTTGAACATACATAAAAAGGGAAATGATACACATGCCCGCTATCTTATCTATTGTTGTTAGTTTTAAACCCTTATCTATACCTCTCCCCTCTTCCCCTATGTCCCTTATACCCCTACAAATTTACCGTTACATTCTTCTATTTTCCTAGCCGAAGTCGCATCGATGGTACCTTTGGTGTGACTGTTGACTATGGTAAGTGCAGCAGAAATTGCAAAACGGTCAAATCTAATAAATAATGTTATATTAGGTACGTTACTAAAATTGTAAAATTTTGATGTGAATACGTCTTTACATTTGCTACCATCGCTGCCATACAAAATCGGGAGATACAGTTTGGCGTTGTAGTCTTGAATATATCCTCTACATCCAAAATTAAATTATACCACTGGATAGCTCAAGGATCAAAGAACTAATGACAATGTGCGAGAACAGTAGGTAAAAGATCGAGATTTTTGTTTATCACTAAGCGAACTCACAGTTCTTACGACAAGACAAATACCTTGATTTCGACCCTATAATTTAAACATGCGAAAATGAAACATATTTCCGTCATAAAACCATAAACCGTATGTTCCATGCATTAGTTTCAAGTGTAGTAGCACTACAAGTCACTCGCACGGCGCGAGCGGCGCGGGAGAGTGCGGAGTTAGCTGGTTAGTTGATAGTTAGTTCATTAACTACTGCAGCTACCACTCGGTAACGCTAACATTAACTAACGCTGGCTCGCATTATGCTCGTGAATCTGTTTTTAATTAGATATTAGTTTTTTTTTTTCATTTCGTTCTCGGCTTAATCCTTAGCTTTGCAAGTGTAATATTTCTGAGGTTTTATTTTGCATCAGGAAATTATACTTAATTGTCATCAGTTGGGAAGTAAAATATTCTGCATAATTATGTACGTACGAGATAGAGAAATTATGAAATCTATACTGCATTTCAAAATATACTTTTAACAAACGAATTACTTTATACTAAATTGATAATGACACCAAAAAACATGGCCGACGCGTTACCAGCAAATAAGCGCCTATCAGTAGTCCTCCAAAAAAACGAAACAGAAAAAAGCTTAATTATTTTTTAAGCTTAACCTACAAGAACCTATTCAAATATCAAGCTTAAAAAGAATTCAGACAATAACGTTTAGTTTGTGTGTCGCAGCCTATCTTTTTTATCTAAAAAGTTTATTCTATAGAAAGGAACAACAGCGTACGTCATCGCAACGGGGATGCGTGCTCTAAAAATCTAAAACAAAGAAGCAACCAGCCTTTTGAAATAGCCAACTGAAATGAAAAAATACGACGCGTTTCACGCCCGGAAACCGGCCACTGCTCCATATTTCAGTTTTCGCTAGACAACGCCGGAACAATTGTTTTAATCACACGAATTATGTCAGTCCTATTGTTTTTGTCAGAGTTGTCACTCTTACTTTAAAAAATTACGACAGTTTTTATATCCTATCTTACTCTTACTCTGCCGATAAAGGGATTTGGAAATTTTAGGTTTTTACCGCAGCAGATGTTTTTTTTTTAATTGTATGCGTATGTTTTTTCATCGCATACTTTTGATTCAACTTATATACTTACATACTGACATATTTAGAAAATATACTCGTATTTCCCCGTACATAAAAAAAAATACAAAAAATAATCAGACGTAAAACAGTCCTACACACTCAAATCAACAAATTAACAACGTTAAAAATTTAAATACTCTCAACCGACCGCAGGCAAAACAAAAAACGTATACAGCATCCAATGTCAAAGAGCTAATTAGAAAAAAAGTCTAATCCGTTCATCAAACATCGGTCCACAAACATCCTGGCTGTGTAGACTGTGGGAACCCAAACCGGTCGTTCGGGAATTCGATATTCAAACTGTTTTCGATTTTCGAACCGTGTTCATAAATCTGAACGAAGTCGCCAGATGGCATTGCTGCAAAAACGTAGAAGTAGCCGTGTTCCACTTTATTAAACGACATTCTCAGTTTTGGCCACCCGGAATATAATAAGACTTTGTTGAAATTCAGTAGTTACATAGTGCGTAAGGTTTTCACAACATTCGTAAAGTCATAAATGTTATTGTAAATCGAAGATTATGTGGAAATTCTGATGCCTACATGCCATATTAGCGACTGAACTCACCCAATATTATGAAATGTATACAGAAAGACTAATTTACAACCTTTATCTATTAAATTGGTAATAATAATAAACATCGAAACAAGTCACTTCAATATCACAATTAGTTATCGCTTTCACAAATCCCTAACAAGTGCGGTTCTGGAACAGAAAGTTGGAAGAAACTGTTCTTTATGATATTCCTTCAGTAAAAAAGATTATGAATAGACAACACACAATCGTGAGACAGGAGACCCTGTTGATAGACATACACGACATTCCTCTAGCCAGGTAATCGAACAAGTCTATAATTCTATTGTTTGACATCATTATGTTAAACCTTAACGGATTAATTAAGGTCAAATTCACGCGCAGAACGAATCCTCAACTCTAGTCTATATTAAAGTATTCAGGATCATTAGTTTCGATGAATGGCGGGAGAGAGATGTCAAATTTCATGAGTTATGATTATCATTTGTTTCATGCAGTAATTAGTAGCCTACACACTCCACGTGTGGACTCCTGCCGAGAGAATGCATCAGGATTCGATTTAAAAAGATAGACGACATTGTAAGATACATGTAAATGTTTTTGGGTAAAAGACATCGCAATGTTTTAATCGAAGTGTATGTAAGGAATCCGAAAGGTTTGTAAGATTGTTAAAAACTTGGTTTGCGTTTTCAATTCTTATTTGTCCTTAGGGCTCTTTGAAAATAAGTAAATACGCTTCCTTTTTTTATAATGACATTGTGCAAAGTGGAACAGTTTTCACGCCGGATAGCCATTCATTGGGTCCTAGGTTCAAATCCAGCAAGACGAAAATTTTACTTATGAACTTAAAATTTGTCAGTCTGTGTGTCCTTTGTCTACTAGTGTTCCGTATCAGTCACAACACATAATCCTAGTGCGGGGCAATGAGTGTGTAGCGTTATTTATTTAATGACGTCACGCGAGTACCAATATCAACTACACTGCGTGTTTACATTCGTTCGTCAGAGTAATGACTGTACGATGGGCTGTAGCCGCGCTAAAAATAATTTAAGTACAATTATAAACAGTTTCAGTTCAGTGTCACGCATTGTGGAGATTTTATGATTTCACTGTTTTGTTCTTTCTTCTTTTGTCACTTGGGTCGTGTGAGTAATCGCTGTATCTCGTTATTTAGGGTTGCCACGTAGATTGTAAGAGTAAGTTTGACTTAACGCGTTAAATGAGTAAGAGAGATAGCATGTCATAGAGAAAGAGACAAAAGAATTATTCTGGGAATATTGAGAACGAAGGCGCATACGCGTAGATAATACACATTATAATGTATGTATATCTGCTGTTTTATTTTTCTTTTCATAATACTAGAATGGCAGCAGTGAAACTCTTAGTTAAATGAACATAACTGGGACCCTTATTGGCTACTGGCTACCATATCAGCAAAAACGTGCCGGATGTACATTTGACATTTCATTGCTTTGTTTACGTAGGCACAGACAGACAGATAACGAATAATTATACACAATGAATCACGTGGACGATTGTGTAATCAGTTTTACAATTTGTGCATAATGATGCCACAGACCTAGTTTTGTATAGACATGAAAGGTTTTTATCACACTTATCAATTTAGAAAAAATGTAAGCAGCATTTTTATACTTAACTAACACCCCCCCTTAATGCTTTTTAAACCCCCTCTAGAAGGCAGAATATTCCTTTTCCCCTACTTTTCTACAAATTTTTCCCCTTTTCCCAATAACCCCAATAAAGAGAAGCAACTAAATTCTTATCCTAAAAGTGTACAACTAATTTGTACAACAAGATTAATTCAATATTTTATCTGCATACCGTATACCTACGTACAGAGACATAATATAAAACCTACCTAAATACTTTTTAGCTTATTGAATGACTGCTTAAGTAAATACGGTGTGGCCTTTAGCGAGGTTGAGTAAATAGCCCCGTAACTTTCCGAGCAGTGGCGTAGTGAGCTTAATTCGCGCCCGGTGCACAATGCTTTTTTAGCGCCCCCCTCCCCTATTTAAAAATATTGTATGTGAAATATACTTACTCGTTAATTAAAAAAAAAAAAACAAAAAAATAGGCTCAAGCTAGGAAAAAGCCTTATAAAATTGGCAGTGACTTTTACATATTTTGTGTAACCGATGTACCAATATTATTTCTATTCTCATAAATTCAACTGAAGGGAGGTAAAGGCAGCCCCCGACGGATTTTCTTGCTTTAATAATTGTATTCTCTGAGTCGGGGGATTTTAAAATTTTATTTCTCTCTTTTTCGATTATACATTTTCATTCTTCGTGGGTATTTTCAAAATTTTTAATTTTATTTTTTATATCTATTTATTTCATTGATTTAAAAAAAAATTTAGAAGTAGGTATACAGAAATTTATTTTAACATTAAATTATTGTTTATTCTTTAATTTGTGTCTGTCTTATTTTTAAATTAATAATTACAATAAAAGGGCACAGTAAGATTGTTTAGGTACTTTTTTAATCACGACGAAAAAAACGAGGTAAGTATTATCTACCTATATTGAATAGAAATCATGATTATAATCTAATAATTATCTTAATATAACTAATTTCTATATATAAATTTTCCTTGCTTTTGATGAAGAAAATTTGTCAATGATATCATCAAAGTTGATAATTTCTTTAATTTTTCTGTTTCCACACTTAAAAATGCCTTGGCCCATCGTTGATCGTAGATACGTTAAAATTAGTTTTAATTTGTTGAATGAACGTTCGCAGCTAGCAATTGATACCTACTGAGATAGTCAGGAGAATTTGAAGGGCAACTCTCAGGTTAGGAAAAACATCTTCTCCATACGAAATAATAAAAGTAAAAAATTCTAATGGAGTCTTAAGTTCAATTTCTTTTCTACTGCGGAGTAACATTTTACAATCACATATTTCGATAAAGAGCACTATTCCATTGAAATCTGATTTTGTATTTTTAATTTAATATTCATTTTCTTTCATTGCGTATTGCCAACACGTGTCGGTCATTAGTGCAAGTCCAGGTAAAAATTGCGGCTAGCGAATTGGTTTTTTTTATAGTATTTTCAATTAACCAAATAAACAATTAAATGAATACCAATTTCAAAAACAAAATTAATATCTTTGCACTAAGATAATATAAAATTGTTACCTTTTTATTAACGGATTACCATTTTTTCAATACACTACCTAGTAGCGCTAAATTTGAATAATATTTTCCAGAAATCAATTATAATAAAAACAAAAATTGTCCAGCATTGTTTTTGTTTTATGGACCATTTGGCGCCCCTTTATAGCAGCGCCCGGTGCATGATGCACCCCCTTGCCCCCCCGTCACTACGCCACTGTTTCCGAGAGATAATAATGGAACAAACAAATACAGTCATAAGATTTTATCAATTTGTTTATTATAAACAAACAATTATTTATTTATGCCAGTACTAAAAAACTTAGGTACGATCTGAGTAAACGCGCTTATGTTTTTACACCCTGTATAAGGTAAAGGCGGGTCTTGCTCTACTCAAAATTAGACCATAAATCTTATTTTATTATGGTAAATAATTGCTTATAGACTCGATCGATATCCCTGATTAGATATTATTGTCAATCTTTTTTTTACTCTCTAGCGTACATTTTTAAGAATTCATAAATTTAATTCATTCATTTATTACTATTGATCTTTAATTTGCCATTTCTATACTATTGTTGACTCTATGGCATCTATACAACATCATATTATTCAATTCATACGTCCATAATTCATTTACTAATTTCTTCGCCATTGTATTGATTACAATTCAAATGAAACGTTCAATTAAAACACAAGCTCTTACTTTTGAGTGCATGATTACTCATAGACTCATTAATATATAATATACATATTACTATCACTATATTGTCCAGTGTTTACTATTAAGAACGCAAAAAAAAAACATTTTTAAAAAGTACTTTGTCGACTGATTTACTGAGTGGACAAATAACTTTGACGACTGCAAATTCTCATTATGGCAACTTTAAAATACAACATTAAGTCATTATTTATTTGGAATAATATTTAAATACGACTCCGTAACGAAAGACAGACAGATCCCCGCTTTGTAGGCGTCATGTAGCACACTAAAAAAGAATAGCATTCTATAAACAATAAAAAAACTGCACTGAAATTAAAAAAGAAACTGTATCAAAAAAAAAACTGTAAAGATATACAGTCATCAGCAGCTGCGAATAAAAATGTATTATCTACATTTTTAATTTTCTCTCTTCTAAACATGCAGAATTTTTCTAATTCCGCATTATCCTCGTCTTAACTAAGGTTTAAATAAAACAGTGGACGTATATTGTAATAACAGACCCACTGGATTGTTTGTTTAGTAGGTATTAGATGGGTTAATCATAGGACTGAACTACACTATTCTTTTTGTATAGAACAATGAATTTCATACACGATTAAAGAAATATGAATACTCACACATTCGAATACATTTTTCATAACACACAATTTGAAATCAAAAGATTTTACGATAAACTATTCAAAACTGTATTTAAATTTGAAAAAATTGCACGAAAATTCGTAATTTGACATCAATTTTTTTTTTCATTTTTGGCTTTAACGCGCATAGATTAGAGCAAGTTCTCAGCCATAGTTCTGAGACCATACATTATGAAAATACGATGTTTTAGGTTAAAGTATAGAGCTAAGTATTCGTATATGAACAGAATCTCACCTTAATTTTGTTTAGTTTAGATACGTAGATATATACTTATACGTACACGTTACATCCATTTAAATACATAATGACATCTTCAATTCTTCATTATGATGTAGTTACTATATAGAGAGTAAAACGTACATAGTACAACGCATTTGATTTGTAAAGACGCATTTTCTTTACTAGTGAATCAGATATGACGAATTCACTATGTTTAAAGCAACAAGTTACGTGGTAAGATTACTTTTATTAGATTTAAAAGAACGACGCATGTAATGTTAATTATAGGCTTATGATTGACTAGTGGCCTGTGATCATTTCGCTTCGGTAAACCTCGGTATCTCGTGTACAACTATGACATTTTCTTTTTATTAAATGAATTTTGAATGGAGCAATCAAATGTAATACTGACAAATCCTATCCATTAAGTCTTATGGGCTGTAGCTCATGTCAACAAATTATACATAGGTACAAACAAACCGAAGCGTACTGTAGGTAATTAATGTTGTAAAAATCTACCTTTTTTAAAAAAGAGTACCGGGATTCTTTTCCTCCGGATTTTTTTCCTCCCGGCCGACACTAGCTTACTTAGGTTTACCTAAGTATAAAATATTGTCTTTTATAAAGCCGATGATATGACAGGTTTTGTCTATCGAGACTTGAGAAAGTTTTATCGTAACATTTTTGTTTATATTTTTAATTAATTTTGTGTTATTTAGATTATTTTAAATATTTGACGTTCGTTAAGTGAGCTATTAGTTTCTAAGACGAAATAAATGATTTGAATTTGAAACATACAAACTAGTTCATACACAGTTAACGATAAATATGTACTTACTAAGTAATGACTTAAACATTGTCACAGCTAGCCCTAAGCACGGTGTGTATAGTTAACGACGACCCGTTGTCTCGCTAATTATAGCATTTATGAGTCAGTCTTTTACGTTCCATACCGCATCAACTGTGTTCGTAATGTCCATAAAAAATATAAATATAATTATGTCTCTACATCATTTCAGTCAATAAGATTGAAATTTTAAATCTAATAAACTTTTCCATGAGTAACCTAAGTTCGTTACCTTATAGGATAGGATGAAAAATAAGGGATTAAGAAAAAGGATGAATTGTTTTTTAATTAATCAACGTTAAAGAATTACATTCCTTATGTCGTCGTTACACACAAACATACACACCCATACACATGCGCATATACACAAACACACAGCTCTCTGAACCCAGGAACCACTGAACAGAATTCCGAGTTCATAACTAATGCTCCATAACACCAGCTGCAAAAGCAACAAAAGAAATACCTACTTCAGTGGCCGGAACGACGAGGCATCAACACGAGCTGTCAACATAATTCGGCATGACGAGCAACGAGCATTGCATAGTCTGTGCCTCTGATATTATGTAATGTTGACTTGGCGCGCGATTTTGACATTTCACAAAAAAGTTGCACAAGATCGTCAAAATATTTACAATCACTTATAACTGTAATACACTTACAATTTAGCAATATTACAATCAAATACTTTACTAATCTTCCTAAAACAATAATTGACAGATTAAGAATTGAAAAAAAACAATGACTATGATATTATATACCTTCATATAGACCACTTCCAATACACACTTAAGGGATAGTTTAATTAAGTATTACCTACTTAACGCATTTTGTGGGGTTTTGTATACTTAATGTTATGAAGGATCCCTAACAAAGGTAACTTCTAATAAGCCATTTAAAACAATTAGACCATCATTAAGTAGGTAGGTACTTACTAACTTAAAACAATGTAGTAAACTATTCACAAAGGATTACTCATCTTCCATTATCTTAACGCCTAATTCGAAACCATTCGAGAGCGAACATAAGAATGTCACGAGTATGGAATGAGAAACATTTTGAGTCACACACACGTTATAATAATATACACAATACACAAACACATGACACACATAGATGTTTATAATATACTTTTGTATTGATAAACATACTTATACAAATACGTAGTGTATATTTAGCTTTAGATACGCTACATGGTACGGATCTACATCTATACTAATAATTTAAAGCTGAAGAGCTTGTTTGTTTAGACGCGCTAATCTCAAGAACTATTGGACTGTTTTGAAAAATTATTTTAGTGTATGATAGTCCATTTATCGAAGAAGGCTATAGGCTATATAACATCACGCTAAGATGAATAGGAGAGGAGGAGCAATGAGAAATATTGCGAAAACGGGAAAATTGCGCGGGTGATTGCTAATTTGTTCATAATCAAGGAAATCTAGAGCGTTATTTCCTCCAGGAATCACTTACAATACTCCCAATGTTAGCCATAGGCCTAAGGGTACCTAAAAGTAACGAGGCTCTCTCAGGGTCTCTCAATGTAAATTGGGCAAAGTTGGTTTGGTAATAGACGGATGGCTTCAAGTACCAGGTTTAGTTAGTAGCAGTTGTCCTCACGATGTTTTCCTTCCCGTAGCAAGTGGTAATTAATACAAAACACGCACATAACTTTTTATCAAATTAGGTACGTGCTGTGGGGTTTGAGCCCAGGAACTCCCGTTACAATGACCAACGTTTAAACCACTAGACTACCACTGCTTTCAAACTGCCAGCGCTCCAGCAGCGACTAATTAACGCGGTTTCCCTATGGTCATACCATTACTCAGTCACAAGAACGTCACAAGCTAGCCAAGTGTGTTTTGTTTACATCACACAAAAAGACCAAAATAAAACTTGGTCACGACACCGGAAAGTGAGCCACAGTATTACTTATACGGACCAATAAGCAAACAAAAGCCAATCAATGGGCCAATTCATGAAACTCGACGGACGGATGCATGCGTCAACGTCATTCGGTCACTTAATTAAAAAATTGTAAGTGCAGAGGGCATACAGGCCTTAAAAATAAAAATAAATACTCCGATGTTTATTTGCGAGAGCTTTTTGTTTTTTTATTGATGTGTAGTCCTTTAAGAACCATTAAGTCCTCTCCTACTGTTAACTAAAAGGTTGGTTTTGGGTAACGTGTAGACACAACCTGATGGTGAACGGTCACCAGCAACCATAAATTGATTCCTATAACATAATTACAACGTTAATTCCGCCTTACTATCATGGCATTACGGTTGTATTTCCTACTAACATTTCAATGATAAAATTGAAATAGTAGAACAGGGCCTAAAACCGGATTATTTGGTTATTTTAAAAGTAAAATTGAATGACAACAACCAACAAGTAAACGAAAATTAAAATAACATCATTGGCAAACAAACATTGCAACACAACAGCTGTAACAAATTATTCATTGTTCTCCAACTTCACGGTGAATAAAACTAGGATTAAATTTGAATTACCACGCTTTTTGTTAATTTATTAATTAATTGGAATAAAAATTACATTAACATTCAACCTCAGAAACTAAAACTACAATAAACTATTTCGTACGAGTTTATTTACGATAAGATCACCTATTGTTTGTACTGCAGCGCTGTAAATATTTTTTTACCTACTTAATAAGTAGAAAATTTTAATAATATTTATTTTCTAGAATATTTAGTCAATCCACTCGATCTTATACATCGTCTAATTGCAAACTAATGCAGCTTAGTAAATGAATATTATACATCGCATGGCAACACTGTCACCTGTATAATCACGTGTCCCCAAAAAATATGCTTTGAATTTCATTAACAATAAATTACATAAAACTATAACCGTATTTCATTATACCTGAATATCTGTAAAAACTTCCTAGTTTGAATAACAGATGGTAATACCGTGGCAGTACCCGTTAAGAATTAAAAATAACACTGGTTTGACACAAAAAAAAAGAATGAACGAATATTATGATGATTCGAAATTCAAAAAAATAACTTTCCCGCGCAACGGCGAGGAAGCAGCACCCAACCGGTTACAGGAAGGTCCCAATTGGACGCCGGCTATACAATCGAAGGATGTTCTATGGAATTTATAGCGCTCCTGATTTTAATACATAATCACTGCGGAGGCGGACACCGACGGAATACCATTTGTTTAGGTTAGCCTCGAGGAGTATTACGTATAATGAAATTAATAATCAAGAAATAATCAGAATGTTGATAGGAATTGTAGATTTGATGCTGAAAGGATCTATGAGTAAAATTCCTTAATATCTGGTTATATAAAGTTGGCAAGTTAAGTCTAATTGTTCATCTCACTATAGATCATTTAGTTTGTTAATAGCCAATAACTTCACTAACTAATAACTAACGAACGTCATATCGATGTTTTTGAATGTATCAAGTTCCCTTCTGCAATATTGAGACTTTAATAACAAAATAGAGACAATTCCTTGGTGCAATGGACGGGCGAGTAATCGAGTAAGTCATGAGAACATGATTCATACTTGGTCGCGGGTATGGCGCCAGCGCGTCGGCCACGCGGCTCCATTCAATGAACACTACAGCGGCAGCGGGTCGCATCGTTAAAGATTGAGAACCGCTGACCTTTGAACTAGTTTTAACTAGTTCTCAGTACTCGTTGACAAACGTTGACGTTTTAAGAATTGTTTTTCGGAAGTTAGATTACTTTGTTACTCATACCCTATTTATAAGTGTGACCATGCGACAAAATGTCGTTACGACAATATTTATTGGTAAGTACTTATAATTGGTAATTAAGGCGTGACGTAATTTTATCCTTAAGTTTATTGTTGCTTTTTCTAACATCACGCTCCCTTAACACTTTATTTTCAAATAGTATTTTAAAAAGTTCAAAATATACATTAAACATTTCGTTATATTTCATATTACTTACGAGTACAATATAAATTGAAGTTATAACCTCAGAAATGAAATCATGAACAGCATTTTCAATTTTCTTACACTGACACGAAACCCGGATTAATTCAAGACTGAATCTAGTTTAACATCACATGAAAAATACGTTTGTTTCTTTGAAAAACATTTCCTGTTATCCACCCGATGGTTACGACCATTTTTCCTTTGCTGCGTCTTAAACCCAAGTGTATGGTAATGCGAATATGCCTTGACGAATTCTACTCATACGGTTAAGAGGTGGTACGGGGGTCTCCCACCCTATTAGACCCTTGTTGTACTGCCAGCGATATCTGTTAAACGATAACAAATACTTACAATATTTCTTAAATGTTGTAATGACAAGATATGAATAGCGGTTTTTTATTAATATGTTTGTTTTTTCGATTTAATATTAACGAAAGAAACACTGTCAAACTAAATGTATTTTTAAATTCCATTGGTATGTACCTGAGTCTTTTCAATTGTTAAAAATTATCTTATGTAATTCTCCGAAATGAAAAAGTCACTACGCAAACTAACTTTTCTTTTACTGCGTCTGCTCCTCGATTGCTCCTGATTTAAGAACCTTTATACTCGTATTACAATGCTATTGAAAATTAATACAATGCTAAGTTTACATATAAATTTTAATTACATTATTTAACCTGAATAAAACAAAGGGCTTTCCCGTCCAAAAATAGCTCCTAGCTCAACTTTTCTAATGATTTTTCCTTCGCGATATATTACGATGACAAACGATAACGATACTACATTCTCGCCGTTAGTACGACAAGTGTTTTACACAGCCTTACAGGGTTATTGAGGTTGATGTCTAGCTCAAAGAACAAGAGCTCCATGCAATCTAGACTTGAGTTTAACATGATGCATTTTTGCATACGTCTTGACATTATCTTTCTTGTAAGCGAAAAAGCGTTCCTCCCCCACTTCTCTATAATTAAATTTGCTCGTACTAATATTTCAGCTGTGACTACACAACGTGACATTTATTTTGTAATACCTACTAGAATCTAGTGTTTTAATAATGCAGGGTAGGTTTTAAATGTGGTTTTAAAAGTGATCGCTGGGTTTGAATGAAAAATCTTTAGAAGCGATTGAAAGGATTAAACATTGGGAATAGCTGTATTATGGACACAGCTATGTTTTTTACGTGAATACTTTAATGACACTGGTAGGTAATTTTTTAAATAAAATATTTTTATTTATCTATTTATGTCGTAAAAAACTTTAAAATAGCAGCACTTCTCTCTCTACTCTTTTTCCCTTTTCACTGTTCT
>LGAG01000953.1:128367-146276 GCA_001278395.1 Lerema accius | reverse complement strand
CACAGGATAATCGTACCATATTTTGTGTTATAATTTTTGGTCATGTAAGTGCGTTTAAATACATTTTATTCGTGTCTTTGTAGTCCACGTGGTGTCCCAGAAATCCAGTTTCAGCTGCAAGTTTCTACGAGAGCATGTGTGTGTCATTGTGTTTTAAATGTTTCTGACTTGTGCAAGTCGGCGGCCAAGCGTAGCAGAATGAGCAGGTCAAACGTTTTGAAGTGTTTTACATAGTACACAACAAACCAAGTTACAATCACGAAATAGAATGACACAGCAAAAATAAATTATTCAATGATAACGAGGTATTTCTAAAACGGATGTTAGAAATGCCGAAATCACGACTGCAATATTCCGGTCCTGTTAGCTGTTACTACTCTGAATATGAAGCTGCCTCAAACTGCAAAGGATCACCGACCTCACCTATCACACGCTCACATAGAGAAGTAATCCACTCCACAACAAATAAGAGTAATAATATAATGTATACAACATTTCTCTGTGTGCCTACATGCATATCTCAGAACATTACGACGGAACTCGTCCAACCGCCTCATATCTGTAATCTATATCCTATACCTAAGGAGACGCATGTTATCGATGTTTCGTATCTCGAGCTATTTGCATGTTGCTATTTTAGAAGAAATCAGTCACTGAATCGGATTAAACAAGAGAATCGGGTGTGGAAACTTTTCATGTTACATAATCAGCAGTTGTTCGAAGTATTTGTTATGGTAATAACTAGATATCAGTAGTAATAATCATACATTCTACAATCGATAATTTGAAATCTGAATTTAACAATGTAGTGTATAAGTGTGCTATTAGCATAGTAGTAGTGAAATTTGTTTTTATTCTATTGGACAAATTATTTCTTTACTCTTTTAAAGAGAAGGTAAAACACCTGCTTAAGTACTTATTCCTTACTCAAAATAAATAATAAGAAATCTTGACACACGATTTATTAGAATTAAGGATGTAGAATCGGTCTTAAAGATGCGTCACCTACGATCAAACTTCGTAACAAAAACGTTCCTTCATAATATTTACTACGAATTTGTACTTCGAGTCACGTGTGTACGATAATTTTCCTTGTGTTACTGTGTGGTGTTAGATGGTGTCAACTTCAAAACAACTTACTTTCATATCCCGCCGTCCAGGACCACAGCGACACCATCGACAGCAGCCAGTGGTACATGAGGCCTTCGATCTTCCAATAGAGGGGGGCGTACAAGGGTCTCATGAGGCGCAGCGCCATCATCCACACCACGTAAGCGGGGATGCAGTATAAGTTGTTCACGACCGCGAATGCCGTGCGCGCCGCGATGCGCACGTACCGGCTGAAACAGCAGGGCCGCGTCGGTTCATCCTTGCCGCCTCGCCTCGAACGCCACCCCATAGCGGAGTGGCAACGCGATTGCGTATGAGAGGTGAGAGCGACCGCGTGGTCGTATGGACGGAGGGACGTAAGGTGGGTTGGGGTCGGGATGCTAGAGGCGAGACGGCACCGCACCGCGTTCTCCCTGTCGATAGCTGCCGAGCGGGGGCTTTCGTCGGACGCGGACAATGGCGCTGCGCGTGCAATCAAACACATTTTACATTCGACGATATTTATTAATGGAATCGTTCACCGGTTCACTGTCGGTATATTTCGTTAAGTAGACTGCGAGTACAAATTTAAAAATTGCCCGCCGGAGAGCGACGCAGCGCTCGCCGGCGAGCTCACATGCGATTTCATTTGCGACACACATTTTACACCGATTCGTAACATTAACTCGTACGACGCGAGCACACATAGACAGACATACACAATTTAGTTTACGATGCATACTTGTGGCACGACCGCGGCCGGTCGGGTTCGTCGTGTAAAATCAATACAAAGTTCATTATATAAAATTAAAAAACGACATCGGACCGCTGAAATTATACAAAAATTACAATATTAAAGACTGTACACTATCTAATATATACAACAATTGCCAGCATAGATATGTGCGGGGGCAGTATATACAGGGCGGTGGGTACGGGCCTCGGAATCGGGCATACAATTCACACGTTATAGTCGTGTGCCATGAGGCCATGGACCTGCTCAAGGCGGAAAGCGAGTCGCTGCTTCTGAGAGAACTCGTCCTCCTCGAGCGTCACCATCAGTTGCTCATTATACTTCACCGCGTACGCATACAGTTCGTTGAGCGCGCAGTTCGTGTTGAACTCCTTGGTATGCAGTCGCGATTCCTCCGCCAACATTGCATTCATGTCCTGATCAGAAATCGCTGGCATTAACTTTATATCTGCGTAGTACCGTTCCACCCATTCCTTATACACTGGTATGTCTTTAGCGTAAAGAAGTTTAGACGATGGAGAATCCTTCCCGAGAATATGGTCGGACGTGGAGCACGAGTCCATGAAAGTTTGCGCAATGACAGACAAGCAAGAATCGACTGTGTTCGACTTATGAACGTCGAAAACGAAATTGGGATTTTTAATGAGATTCACCCAGAAACGTAGGGGAAGAGAGTTGCTTTTCCAAGTGTGCACTACTTCGGGATCGGATATTGCGTGTTGGAGCGCCTGGTCATCAAGGAAATCGAACATATATTTTATAGCAAGAGGCAATGCCGAGCCGCGATGAGCAGTGCTGAAAATAGTCTCGAATAAATCATCCACGAATTTTTGTAATGTACCCTTAGTGGCTAGGAGACGCGTGAGATATATTTCGGATACCATTTTGTTTCCACGCTCTCCCTCTTTGTGCGCATCACCGTCGTGGTGCCTAACGAGATGCCAGTATTTAAAACCGCCTCCGTGTTCGTACTTGAGAGGACTCGCGGGAGGACTTGCCGAACCGTATTTACCTCTATTGAGCGTTTCGTAAGTGTGCGATTTATCGTTTTTCTCCATGCTAGAGAGGTTGTACACGGAGCTCTGTTTAGCTACGAGACTGAGACAAGCTCCGTCCGGAACGCGGTAGTGATTAAGAGTATTGAGTTTACGCCACTCGCCCTCGCATTTAGTAGTGCTGTCTTCGTCATACAAAATTAATCGACCGCATGCACCCGTACGCCATTCCAAGTCTAGATCGTCACGACTTGGCCTTTGAGAATATGGCGTTGCACGGTAAATAGCGTCTAGGCATTTCTCTTTTACTTGGCTAATCGTATCACAGTCAAGAACTTTAACTTGCACGTTTTCTGTAGTAGCATCTAAACCGCTAACGAAGATCGTTTGTTGCGATATGGACACGCTCACAGTCATCGCTTTGAAGTCTATAGACTGCCTAATGAGTTTCTCCTCGCTAAGAGAATAACGCGCCTCGGAGGTTATTGCATCTACGGGTCCTTTATCTACTTGACCTTTCATTGACCTAAACAAAAGATAAAGCGGCTCGCCTGCGCACTCGCGAAGGAATTTGTATAAAAGAAAAGTAAACCAAGCGCTCAACATCTTTTCAGCTACGCTTTCTGTACGGCGGAGCAAAAGTTTAGGATGGCTCTTGCCTTCCATGCACTTCTCTATAAGCTCCGCCAGTAACGTCTTCAAAACATCTGTGCAATATTCCATCTTACTTTGTAAAGTCACCATAATTAGTGAAGCTACATTAACACGATCACGCATCGAAAAATATCTATTGCTTTCTAAAGTACGAATAAATAATAATAGGAATGTTTTATTCATAATGAGCTGTCCAAACAATCTCAGACCCTTCTCTTTCCTAATAAGCTCTGGACGTTCCCACTGCAGGACGGCATGTTCGTCTATATTGGGGAACAATATTTTCATAGCGTATGAACGATAATCAAGGAATGGTATACCGCCCGTAACGTCTCCTGTTAAGTCGGTCATCTCTGTTTGCAGCTCCGCGAATGCTTCCTTACATTCAGCAGCTACCCTTAACTCTAAAATATCCATTTGCTCCTGCATATTCTTCAATACCCTAATATTTTCTGTGGATTTTCTCCTATACATAACTAGAAATACGACAAATACTAATACGAGTATTACTATACTGGCAATAACACCGAATAATACTGGTTTACCGATAGGCCCCTGTAGGCCTGCCTGAGATGAATAAGATAATTTACCTATCTTATACGTAAGAGCGCGACCGACTTTAACTACAACCTCGGGTGTCTCTACCCCATCAGGTAATTCGTCACGAGAGGGAGGTCTGCAAGTTAATTGATGTCTCGAAAGAGACGTTACGTTACAAAGGCTCTCTCCTATTCGAACTACAACATCCTTTTCTGTGCAAGCTCGGTCTAGATTTTGACCATTAATAGTCAAATATTCAGACTTGTAATACTTGACATCTTCATCAAATTTCTCGTAAATTGGATCCGGATAAAGCAAGAATGCTTCACCAGTCTTAGTTGTAAGGTTTTGTACGCTTTGTACATCGTCCATATTGAAACCGTATTCTAATTCTAAAGGCCTATCTGGATCTATAATGAGGCCAGCGCCTTCGATGCCCGGAGATTCGCAAATGAGATGGGTCTGAAAATCGACTCTATGACAAGGGGCAATGTACGGCCTGTTATCGTGATACACATATATTTGAGGGAACTGAACGGAATGGAAATTTCGACCCATTACTTTGATGTTTATCCCTCCGGACGGAATGCCTTTGGGTTGTTTACGTTGTGATGCTGTAGGTGGGCCTGATTCAATAGAAACTACCACGGGATCTTCGATATATTCGAACTTTTCACGTTCCAAAGTGCGCATACCATTATCGAAACGCATCCGGAGCGTGCCCATTTTTAACTGATACGAATGGCTCGTTCTACAGACCGCCTCGTCGGGCGACACAGATAAAATAGCGCATGGTAAATCATCGATCAACGCTTGAATGTTACTTCCTGCGTTAAGATACTCTCCTGTGATACGTAATTTAGTGCCACCGGATTGAGGACCGTATTTTGGTTGTATTGAACTTATTTTAGGATTTACGAATGCGTAATGTGTTTTCGACTCGCCACGATAATCAGCGACGCGAACTACTACAGGCCCATCTCGGGGAACTTCTTCACCCGGCCCGTCGACTGTACAAACAATCCGCCTCGTTTTCACATACAAATCTATAATAGGCTGACATTTAATACCCGCAATGGTGACACCGTTGTATATGTCCGATATATTACGACCTAGATTAATGCCCTCAATTGTAATATTAGTCCCTCCATCCCACGGGCCTAACGACGGTTTAAAAGAATGGATTTCGGGATTAGGACAAGTCTGAGTACGATTCAACCATACGCTCGGAGCACCGCATTGCTCTTGAACTTCACATCTATCTGAACCCTGACACCAGCCGCAACCAAACTTTTCTTGAAGAGCTAAACAAATTCCGCAATTATCTGCCATATCAGTACATCGATAAATGAGAATATGAGTATTATCTGGGTTATCTAAAGGTTTTGAACCTCCCCATATAACAGCAAAGGAAGCTGTAATATTTGGAGCCCGAGATGTATAAGTAAATTCGACCGCTTCGCAGTAAATCGTATCGGCAAGAAGTTGAGCGTTTACGTGGGTTACACGACCCTCGATATTAAACTGACACACGAACCTCGTCTGAACTATGAATTGTCCGATTATATGGACCTTAACTTTTATAGCTTTCTTTACGCCGGATGGTACTAAAATTTCGTTCGTGCCGTCGGATGTAGAGTTTATAGTGGGACAAAAACTGGGACCGGAGCGATAACTGGGACCAACTCTACTGACACCTGTTACAAGTATATCGTTTCTACAATTCTCGGCAGTGTCGTGGGTACAACGGTGGCCATCGACACACCAATCGCACGGAAACGAGGAACTGACACACTGGGTACATGAGCTATATGTATTACAATCGAAAAATGTAAAGTTTGTAGCGACAAAATCAGGTCCCTGTGTAGTACGCACAGATAATTTTGCGGTAAAATGATGCTGACCAGCAGGAATAGGTGGGAGGGTATCCGTACGCGGTGTAGTACAATTGACCCCGTAAGTTTTCCTTGTCGCGTTAGTTATAAGAGTACGATCTAAGGCAGTAAATGCACATAAGAATTGTCCATTCAAAGTGGGCAAGTTCTCAATAACTAAATCTAAAGTTCTCGCTGTCGTTCGTTGCAATTGATTTGGAGTTACTTGGCTGATCGTCGTACAACGTCCGCTGCGATATGAGATCCAATATAGGGGATCCTTGGCTGCTTCTTGGCAGTCCGACCGCAGACTACACTTGTTCTCGAGAGAACACCATCCACAATAGGGGTCTTTGGCTCCGAGGCATGTCAAACACGATTTATATACGCTACACTCCTGTACTTTCACTTTCGACACATTTCTTTCAGTCATTACATATAAATGCATTAATTGAGTATCAAAGAACAAATCTTTATTTACTGGTGAGCCTTCGTCTACAACTATGTCGCCATATTCAAAGGCAGACGTCGCGCTCTCAACTACGATCTTCTTAAGATGGCCATCGGCGGTGCCAGCAAATACCACAGTATAATCACCAGTCGCGGTAGCCGCTACTGCTGTAAGCCTCTTCTCGAAAACGGCGACCGGCACCGCTTCCACAGGTTGTTCACCGCCCAGTGGAGTATTCACATCCAATCCGCAAAAATCTTCACTAATAGATGATAATTTCGTTGCAATACATGCATGAGATGGCGAAATAAAATCTAAGCCTCTAGATCCGTTTCCGTTAAAGCAAGTTTTTATATTCTGCATAAACTTGCGGCGAATGGCCTTGAGAGAGTAAACACATAGGGCGGATATATTCGATGGTGTATTAGTGTTTATAGACACACTCTGACTAAAAGCGGCGAATAGAACATCATGTTGAGCTGTAATTCCCAGTTCGCCGGCGAGTACGGAACCGGCTTTGCCAACAAACGCTGCTTGAACAAGATTGTAACCAAAATTGCCGCCGCCTTCACCGGTACAAGACATTGGTATTTCAGTATATGAGTAATAGTTTTCGTCGTCATGACACACGCGCACTAGTTTACTGTAGTAGGTATCGGACCCGACGCCACGCAACTGAATGGTCAAGAAGTAACTAAATCCTTCAGAACTGAAGCCGTACACATAATTAATAGGATAACGTTCACGAGATAGAGAGTTCACAAACATTCTAGTTCCAGTGGTAACCGCAGTTCGCGCTATCATGAAGAGCCGTTCATCTTCCAGGGAACGACTGCTCACAGTTGGCACTTCAGAACGATAAGGTGAATTTCCAGTGAAGGTGACGCCCACGTACATAACTTGAGTCATCGGAGGATTAGGAGGTCCAGGAGCGATGAATGCCACCGTCGACGCACTGGCATTATTTGCCACGACTGGCTCACGCACCTCGCGCACATCATGCGAAATGTTATTAAGATTCCGAACCGAACAGAGCCCTTGGAGGACAGACCCGCACGTTATGAGCCGGCTGGTCGCGTAGTCTATCACGAGCGCCTTGTTCACGTTATCCGTCGGTTTCTTCACGAAGCTGGCAGGACAGTCAAAGGTACACTGAGCAGAATCGTTGACGGGACCAGTGTTGATCGACTGCGCGACTTCGAGATCGGGGGAAAGCTGATAGATCCAGTTGACGGCGCCTACGTAGACGCGTCCCGTGTTGCGGTCGACGACGAGGTGGTTGAATTGGGATGATTGCGCGGTTGCCGGGTCGGAGAAGGTGCGCACCACGTCCTGCGAGGCGCTTGCGGCGGCGCACGTGGCCCCGAAGGCCAGCAGCACGCGCCACATGACGCGGGCGCATGTGGCCTAGTGGCCTACCGCCGTCTCCCGCGCAGGCACCCACCCGCCCATCTGGAACGCGACACACCCGCTCAGCCACTGCCGACGACGCTTCGTTCCCATCGCACCGCACCACTCCTAATCGCCTACGAATGGCCTATTGACGCCGTCAGTTAAGTTCTTAATTACCGATAAAAATGTTTAGAGTACGCGCGCGGGTACGCGAAGGTTCGGAGGGGTCCAGTGCGATCGGAGCGATTTCGCGAGCTGAAGCGGGAACGCGGTAACCCGCCTTCTCCGACGGTATCAGTACCAACCCATTTTAGTGTTTACAGATTCTTGATGAGTTCGAACACCGTAACGGTACGGCAACCGTACCATATATCCGGGAGTTCGCGTATCATTTGATAATACGCAAGAAAAACAAACACTCAGGTGCAGCGAAGTTAATGAGCAAAGTCGTCTAAACGTCGGAAGTTTTTCATCAACGCGTACAAAAATAGGTTAGTACTTGGAAAGAGCGGGCACCGGCGGCCCCTACGCGGTCAGTGCACTGATAGTCACACGCCGACGAAAGCCTCAGCATCATAAAGGGAGTAAAAAAAATAATACATTTGGCATGCTTTTCGTAACGAGGGAGCGAACGTGGTAGCGCAACGATAAAAAAAAATAGGAAATCATATTTGGAACGGAACAGAAAACATCGACGACATCGAGTATACTTACAGGATAGCCATGACGGAATTAGATCGGACGGGCTTCGAAATTTCACTATTTGATCATATGCATGTATAGGAGCGCACTTTCATAGCGGAGACAGCGATCCTGGGCTCTGGGAGATCTGTAACAACAAACATCAAGGTTTAAGGCCCGCTGGGGCTCCATTGATCCGCTGTGGTGCACGAAACCATGAAATAACGCCTCCTAAACGCCAACCGACCTATTAATGCGCGCCTATCAACCTAAACCTTCAATTATCTACTCCCATAAATTTTATAACGTATAGTAAAAACAATGTAACTCAACATTATGAATTTTATCGATTCACTCCACTTCAAAAACGTAATGGAACATTCAAGCCGTTCAATAACTATTCAGTTCCTTGGGGCTATAAAAACGTAAGGCACTCGATGAATTTCGATTCGGTAAATCGAATGTCGACTCAACACTGCGGCGGCGACCGCAACCGGTCGCAATGTAAAATGCATTCTTGCCTCCACCCACTCGACCTAATCTACAACCTACGCGCGTCGTCAGACATAAAAAACCATCACATTGTCATTTATACACAAAAAGACCTAAGACGAATTCGATTTAACGCTATCTGTACCTATTCCTTTCGACGGCGAGCGGAGAAAAGAAAGTCAGCCATTACCGCGCACGCGAGTCGATAAACGGAAGCCATTCCAATATACGCCACGCATTGTCGACCGAATTAAAACGATATTTAAATCTAAAACTTACCTTAGACAAAGATAATCTCTCGAATGGTACAATCCTTTGGAATCCACGACCAGTTGGTAAAGGAACTACTTTTAACACTTATTGCACTTCACAATATTCTTTGTATCACTGTTGATATTTCTAACAAAAACACTTTACACCACAAAATACTAAATATCACAACATATTGTTATATAAAATAAACTCTGTAAATTACCAGAGCCCGACTCAAAGAGTAAAATAGCCCGTTTGCACAAGAGTCCACGACAAGAGTATCAGTCTTCGTACATCGCCATGGAATGAAATGATTCGGTTTCGCTTTTCGAACGAGTCTAGGCGTGACTAACCCGAGAAAAGCCGAATATGCCCGATTCCTTAGCATTATTAGTACAGAACGTAGTCGCTTGGAGCAGCACTGTTTCAAGATGCGTTCACAATTTTATTTTCATTCTTTTTGGAATTCTTTGTTAATTTTTTATTTTGATTTACTTTTACAAAATAAATAAAACAGTTGTATAAAATAAACGCATATTCTATAGCAAAATATAATTATACAAAGTTACTGTAACTTGTTTGATGCGTATTTTGTATTTGATTGAATTGAAGTAGACCATAACCAAATGTAAAGCTTGAAATTACAAAAATTAAGCTTAAAATTAAGATTACCTATAGAGTATTCACCACAGATCAGAGTAATATGGTATTCACCTATACCCTGTTTTTTTTCACTGCGGACTAAATTGACATTAGCTGTGTTGCTAGTTTTTTATGAAACATTAATAGTGATGTGCCACTACCGTAACTTCTATCTTCTACCGATTTTCAGTAATAATTACAAAAATGTGTCTTTGCAATATTTATGGCATTGGCTACAGTCCATCGACCAATTATAGTGTAGTTCCTGTTAAAAACTTGTTATTGCGTATTATTCAACATCAAATTTATATAATTGTCATATTTTCTTAGTGTAATAAGTAATTAAAATTAATAAATATAAATATATACAATATTACTAAGTATACAATATTATTCACTACTCTTTAGTTTTTGTTAACATAATTTTTGGTAATGTCGCATGCGATATCTTATCCTGAATGTGTTCCTAGCTTTAATGGCTTGTGTTTGTGTTGTTTAATATTATAATCAGATATTAAATGTTATTCTTGCGATATTTATAATATTGATAATTTTCATGTAATTGTTGATACAAAAAGAAAATTTAATAAAAACGTATTAAATCTAATGTTAAAGTGTATGCAATTTATTTATGTTATCTAAAATTATGGCAATATTTTATACGGTAAAATCACAACGTGACACTCGATAACAATTCTGTCAATCGTTTTTGACATTTGACGTTTGACACCTGTTCTGTTTCACAGAGCAACTGAGCGACTTGAACCGCTTGAACGGAATGTTTCGAATTTTGAAGTAGGTCTAGTTAGCGGCTTATTTTCTCGTAATTTAAGATATTTTAAATAAGCCATGGCTTTTTCTCTATTTAAATTATCTACGGCGCTGGTCAACACGTCTAAAAATTTACGATGTGTCGTGCGGCTTGTGGATCAACGTGAATTTTCTACTACTAATGTCATATCGGTAAGTTGCATAACTCCCTTTCTTTACTAACCAATTCGCCGATTCTATCTTAACCAAATTGTCCTTAAATTAGCTTTATTATAACGCGATAAATATTTACTTTAGAGTATTCAATGTTACATATTGCATGTAATTAGT
Source organism: Lerema accius (assembly GCA_001278395.1). Taxonomy (NCBI): domain Eukaryota; kingdom Metazoa; phylum Arthropoda; class Insecta; order Lepidoptera; family Hesperiidae; genus Lerema; species Lerema accius. The sequence continues at coordinate 135,359 of LGAG01000953.1, read as the reverse complement.
CATCATTTCATATTTTTGTAGTTGCTTGCTTGTTGTCATCTTCTAGCAGAAATTATTTTGAAAAGTTGACAGAAATCATGAACTATAGTTGTTCAAATTCCTTGTTAATACAGTCATTAACCCTTCCAAGGCAATATACCTTTGTACTATTTATTTAATGTGTAAAAATAGACTACTTACTGATCATCACTATATAATCTATCAATTAAAGTCTGATGTAGTACAAATAACAGAAAACTGGAAAGTAAAAGGAATTCTTGATAGAAACATGTGACGAGCCTAGAGGACAAGAGTGATAAGAATTATGATTATTGATGATTGGATTATTGCTGTTTGGACGGATGAGATGAGAGCAGGCAATTGATGAAAGGACTGTGTCAAAGAAATAAATGAATATGAGGTAATATTAAGGTAATATTTGATAGTTGAAGGTGCCAAGTTATTCTATCCTTAAATAAAATTGGTAATTGTGCTGTAGGAAGAAGCTCACAAAGCAAGCAAGATAAGCTCATGAAGCAAAATAACTCACTAACTCAATCAGTACCTCGAAAAGAATTCTTTAGCACATGAAAGTAATTGCTTAGTAACAATACTATTTGAACGATGAGAGTTATAAATATATTTCACACATTACTCACCTCAAACAAAAAAGGACAATCAGTTTAAGGCTCTTTGTATAAATAATATGTGATTGTGTCATTGTCTTTAAATTGTTTATTTGGAAATTGTAATCTACAGTACTTATTATCCACCTTAATTAAAATCCATTGTATTTAAAAGTATTGTTGAATTCTGCATACTTTTGTGCTTAAAATACTATTAGACTACTCTATTACTTTATATGCAACATATTTTTTACTAGACGATGCCCGCGGCTCCGCCCGCGCAAAAGTCGATAAACAAAATATTGAATTTTATCCCAAGGGAACCTATAGTCGGGATAAAATGTATCCTATGTCCTATTCCTGGATGCAACCTATCTGTGTACCAAGTTTCAGCTTAATCCGTTCAACGGTTAGAGCGTGAAGAAGGGACAAACATCCAAACATCCAAATATCCAAACATCCAAATATCCAAACATCCTTACAAACTTTCACATTTATAATATTAGTAGGATTAGTAGGATTAGTAGGATTAGTAGGATTTATAACATATTTTTCGAAAATTACAAACATATTTTGCTCATGGTCCAAACAAAAGACTATAAATTGTAGAATTTTTACCTTAGATTTAAGCATTCTTTGTTACAATGACCAAAATAATAGTGTGTGCAATGAACAACATTTTTTTTTTGTAAATATTCCTCGAGTCCCTGAGCTTTTTTAAACCTTAATAGACAAAGTCAAGCCAAAATTTTAGTTTTACTCGAAATCAGTTCCATCTTTGTGGACCCCCAATTAGAATTTGAACCCCATACTTTTGTCACCCCCATAGACCCCTTCCTTCGGAGGACCCCTCAGGGTCTACCTGGACCACTTTGAGAATCAGTGGTGTAAATGATATTGTAGGAATATGAGTATTACTGGCTCTTCCTCAATTGTCTTTATTATGTTAATAAGGTTATTAGGCATTGTTATTGTTACTGCGAGAATATGAAATTAAATTAAAGGAGACGCTCCATAATTGTATATTTCCCCTCCTACTATACCTCGTTTTTTTCGTCGTGATATAAAAGGTAAACAATCTTACAGTGTCTTTTTATTGTAATTATCGATTTAAAAATAACATAGACACAAATAAAAAAAACTAAAGAATAAACAATAATTTAATGTTAAAATAAATTGCTGTATACTTCTAAATATTTTTTTAAATTAATGAAATAAATAAAAGTTGTGCCAAGATTGTTTACCTTTTATATCACGACGAAAAAAATGAAGTATACATAAAAATATGATCTGTACAGGATGCATATTATTGTTAAAACAGTATATCTACTGACTATTTACGTATGTATTTACATGCTATGTAAGTGTATTGTAGTGTATGTTACAGTCTCCTTTGTTCTATGTGTGCCATATTAAATGCTATTTATATAGGGAGCCAATAATAATGTGAGTCTTCTGCTACATTCTTGGTTGCCAATGTAACAGATGCCTTTGGGTTACTGACATGAATAAAGTGAAGTGGAGAGGTTGTAGTCTATGATTATCAGCTGTGTTGTTCTTTATATTGACAGTAAAATACTTTGTGAACTTTGACTTGGTAAGGACACTTAGTTTTTGGTAGATATTAAAATAGATCCTTATGATTATAAGGTAAGGTGGGGTAAGACTAACACACGGGGCAAGACTAACACTGTCTATTATCTCGATACGTATAGCTTATATACGAAATTCTTCCAGTCTGTAACATAGAACAAACGTAAATGTTCTCGGCTAAAACACACACATGTCGTTTCTTCAAGTGCATATCGAGATAATAGACAGTGTTAGTCTTGCCCCGTGTGTTAGTCTTACCCCACCTTACCTTATAGAAATACATTGCTAAACATTTAAGCTTCTGATAAATCCAAGTCTTGATTACAATAATAAAAGATCACAAACAATATTAATATAATCAATGAATTATTTAAATGTTTCGTTACCGTGTTGTCAATGAATAAAGTAGGTAGATATATCATAAATTTTATGTTTAAAGTAATAAATAACATTCATTACGTTTACTAGGTTAAATAATAAACAATAACGTTGATAATATTCGCTTATCGTGCTGCGGTAACGTAACCACTATTCAAATCAGTTAGTTGACGCGGTTTGATTAGTGCGGTTGTATAAATGATATTATAATAAAATAAAAACTTCGAACGTCCCAGTAATGTTCCATTTCCATTCGCATTAAAAACGTAGAGGGGACGCCCGACCGGTTTCAGTTGATTTCTTTGCCATTCGACAAACAACGTGGCCATAGCCATACCGAGTGTTGACTCGTTTTGCTCAATTCGTACATTTAAAATAGCGCTCGCCTATTTCAATTGCTATCCTCATGTTCAGTCAGTGGCAGTAAAATAAAGCCAGATTAAAACTCATTGGTGTCGAAAAAAAATACTGGCTGAAAGCGCTATTACTTTGAAGTTTTTAAAAAGTTGACGCTTTGGCGGGAGTTGTCAAATTGCAACAAATATCTGTCGATTCTATTGAATTGTTTTTTTACAATCTATGTTGTTTTATATTCGTTGAGAAGTTTATAATTTTTGTTGTTGGTGTTATTTATAAAATTATACGTTTAAAATGGCGTGCTCAGTGTGTGCGTTTCCCGAGAATAAAAATGTGAAGATGGTAAGTGTTATTGACTTATTACGTCATTGGCTCAAATGTGCGTTGCGATGCAAATCATATGACCGCCATATAAAACTACATGGCTCATTGCAATTTGTTTTCCGACTAAGTACATAACACAAGTTTGTAGGTATACCTAAGTCCGATCTGATAAGAGTCGTAAGAAAAGTAAATGTAACATTGATATAGGAGGTAAAAAACGGTGTAATGTATATTTATTAACTTGTTAGGTAGGTGCGCCTTGTTTGCAGAGCATTTAATTTATGAGCGATTTTACATATAGGAGCGTATCTTTTCATATAATATCGTACTATCGAAATCGTGTTTATACACATTACACAAAACACATTACACAAAATAAAGCATTTGCAGATGGGTAGGTAGGTACACTACTTGCTAATGAAATCGCTAAACAAAAGGTACTTCATTAACTACGTACGAACTACGAAGTAACATTGCCATAACTTTCCCTAGCAGTAGGCACGTAATATTTAAAAAAATGTGTAAAGTAAGGATGTAAAATAAATTGACTTATTTATTTGAAGACTAATTTATTTAAAGTTGGCAACCCTAATTATGGACCATGGGTCACCTGTGGGTCATATAATCACGATGTTATTGACCGACATGAAATAGCTATAATAGTTGAACAGATAAGTAATTATTATTTTCATTAAGTTCAACCTTGGCCGAATTGTTACTATACAAAGTTAAACAGTTGGTCTCTGTGTTGATACATTTAATGGTGTCGTGGTAAACGTGGTATGTATCGCAATCACGTAGCTAATAGGTAATTTAAACAGCTAGATGACTAAGGCTGGCTATAGACGGACTGCAACAATGCAACGCTGGTAGCAACAATTTGAATCAGTCGATTCATAGAGATGCATACGCCAATTAGTTCAAGCTGTCCGACTATGGCGACTTTTAGTGTCACGACTATACAATGTTCTGTGAATAATGAACCCGTAGGATGTGTTAGTTTCCACCATGAAACTGTTGTAATGTTTTATAAGTCTAGCCAATATAAAAGTTACAAAATAAAGACGAGTATTATAATAACTGATTCGGGCGAAATCCTAATAGTAATAAATAAATTGGTGACCCCTGCCACAATACAAAGGAATTACTAGAGACCTACCTACACTTTCGCACTGATGCAATTTTTTCTTCATTCAAATAAAAATATAGTTCGTAGTTCTGTTCACTACTCATAAGTCTTATTTTTCACTGTTAGTGTTATTTGAAGGTTGCAAAAAATGTATAGCGCGTCAACCTACAATATACTTACTTGAGAATAAAAAAACACTACAACCCTTGTAGTTTTATGGATTACCTCCTATATAAAAACTCACAGTTCTTTCTTATGTCTATAATAATATATTAATAATGTTAACAGTATAAAAGATTTGCACTTTTCTTATACTTACTTACCTACTATTTATTCTCTTATTTCTTCTGTTAATCGTGGGAATTTGTTTATTTCCAGAGGAAAGAACGCGACACGTTCGGGGAGCTAGATGTCCCCGATGACAAGCTGTATGGGGCGCAGACGGTGCGCTCCATCATGAACTTCCCCATCGGAGGCATTGAAGAAAGGATGCCGGTGAGTACATCACTAAATACACGAGGATTGGCACAAATATAGTATTAGTAACCCCATATAACGCGGTAATATGTTTCCGCGTTGTAGGAAATAGGGGGAATATAGGGGTAACATGGGTACGTGTTATAGGTGGGTTGATTGTAATGTCCTTTAAAGTATCGGTTTCTAAGCATTTCAGACTGAAATTTTCAGTATTGTTACCCTTGTGACCTAAGAGGAAATCTGATTTTATCCCACCTTTAAAATGTTATGAAAACAAGCAATAATATTAGGTACCATTACTTTTTTCTCTATTCTTTTATTTTCCGACGTAATAGTTAAGTTTCTTGCTACCCCTTGAAAACAGCTGATATACTCCTGCGGGGATAATCACCCCCAGGTTAGGAAACCGGGGTTTAAAGGGAGGGGTATTTGTAAAATTATTTAAAAAAAATTACTTCGGGGTCATTATAATATCATACTGGCAAAGAGAGATCAGTCTTTAAATGTATGTATGCTCTTAATTATTATTGTACGAGCCCATATCTTTTCATCAAACCCACGGTTAAGCCACAAGGCGTGACTATGCTATCACTGCTCTGTGTAGTTTAGGTACATCAGATAAATTGTAATTGTAACAAACAAATGCAACAAACATGAGGAAGTAATGCAAAAAATCACGTATTTGTAATTTGTTTATCTCTTTGATTGTAGCTGTAATTGGTGTGACGTAAATATGTAACTACAAATTGTTGGTTAGCCAATCGGCATGTTCCTATGAAACTGCCAGACTTGGACTTTTAGATCGTCTAGAAGTCTAGATTCTAGAGCATTGTGCACAGTACACACCAACTGCTTTACTTGAGATCCTAGGTAATGTTTATGACTGACACGGTACATAGTCGACTACCTACGAGTCTTAGATTCCTGCGAGAATTTTAAGTTCCCAAAAACACCCTTCGGTTTTCAAACTATAAGAATGAGTCGAATTTAAAAAAAGAACACAGCAGTTTAATAGTTTCCGTGGTCCACACACTATCAAATTAACGATAACTAATATTCTCATTAACATCTATTACTAACAGTCCCGCCTTAGTCCTACTCGAAGTTTGTTACGACGTCCATGGGCGGCAGGGGTTGGTGGCACTGTCAGCTCATTTGCTATCTTAAAACCATAATAAAAAAAAATAATTATAACAATAGGAACCAGGACCAACCATTTCATTTGATGAACTATTTGAAACAAACAAGAAAATAGGTAGGTAGGTACAAAACCTGCAGCTATCATCTACTATACTTTCACTTGTAACCGTTTCGTAATTTCGCTGCGGGCATTACGTGACTCCAATGTCAATCTGCCATTGTTTACGAATGTACCAGCGACATGAGATTTCTGTGACGGACGAGCTCATTTTTGGTCAATGATCTTGTTCAGACAATGCCCAAATGCATTCTACATCGTTTATTATGCCCGTTCTACAAGGTCTAAAATCTTTTTCTGTACCTACACGTGAAGCTGTGAAGGCCAATACGGCCAACAGCATCAGTTAATACCCATTAGGACAAAACAAAAATATGTTTTTGGAATTGGTGTCATTTGGTCTTCGATTGACAATACCAACTAAATGTGTACACTGTCCCATGTAAAATTTAATTTAACGTGTTTTTTTTGCCTACAAGATACCTAGAGGAGCTAATTAAATGTTTTTAAGTAATTCGAACTTGTAATATTGTATTTTTATAACTTTTGTTATTGATTTCAGTATCCAGTCATCATTGCCATGGGCATTCTGAAGAAGGCCGCTGCCAAAGTAAATGTAGAATTTGGACTGGATAAAAAAATTGGTATGAATCGTTTTTGTACATTTCTGTTTATACCACACTACACAAGTCTACTAAAAGTTAGTGTTAAATGTAATAATAGTACATTATAAGAATATTGTATCATATAATATGAAGCATAATAAAGATAAAGATGCTACACACAAAATAGGTCGTATCTAATCTGTACCTCGTATGTGATCAATTGCAGCGGACGCCATAATCCAGGCGAGCGATGACGTCATATCCGGCAAGCTGTACAGGGAAGGCCACTTCCCGCTGGTGATCTGGCAGACCGGCTCCGGCACCCA
>LGAG01000953.1:87849-128103 GCA_001278395.1 Lerema accius | reverse complement strand
TGGTATTGAAGGGATCAAGTAGTTAAAAGTTGATATGAGAATTTGCTCCCACTTTTCTTTAAAATCTTTAATATAGAGTTAATGAATGTTAGTTTTTAGTTAGTTGCCCGCATATTTCTCACCTTGTACCATAAAGTTGTTATAAGGTCCACCAGGACTGTACAAGGACTATTTAAATATCGTTATTAAATGTCCTCATAGAAAGTATTTAACCACTTAGTGGTGCTTTTGGAGTGATTGTGCTATTGGAAAATCCAAATCACCAGCAAACTTTGCTCAGCTTAAGCTGGCTTAAATTTTTCTGAAATATGATATGATTTGATATCTTCCTTCTTCGTGAAAAATTATTTTTTTTATTCTACATTGGAACAATTTCCTTCTTAAGGCACTCGTACATATTGTTTTACATCAGTATTTATCATAATAACTTTTATGTTGTATAAAAAAAGAAAATATTTCATCTCGCGTTTAGTATTAAGTTTACAATATTGGTATACCCTAATTTAACGTTGATATTTGGACATCCTTAAATCTGGAATCCTACGAGATATTCTTTCAACCAAGATTTCCTTGCATATTCGCATTGTGATTGTTCTTGCGGACACATCTCTTGGCTCTCCTTCACCAAAAAAAAAAAGTTTTAACACACAAATGGTTGTTGTCCAGCTATTCTTGAACCTTCGCGTAATGTAGTTTTTCATAGTCTAGGTGTCATAAGTATATTTTCTTTGTATTGAATGTCTTAAAATGCTTATTAGCATAAACTACAATATCTTTACAACATCTCCAATGATTTAATATGACCAACCTTTCTTATGAAATATCAGAAGAACCTACCAAGTGGAGGAACTGCAACTCATGTTTTTTTAATATAGGCGGTCGTAGAAAACTATCAAAATGACATTAAAAATGATGTAAATATTTCGATTTTATATTTACATTAGTATTTCATGAAAATTCGCGACAAGATTTGATAATTATGGGTGCTACTTTTATCATAATATTATAAGTTAGCAGCATGAATATTAACTGTCTTTAATTACATGTCCAGCAATCAGTGTAGTAAAAATGTTGGTGGTTCATTTAAATACCGAATAAAATAATAAATATTGCTTAATGCAGGTATTTATGGTCTTCATGTTATAGATATGGTGTCAGTGTATTAATTAATGTCAAAAAATACCCCGATTAATACATATTTCTACCTTTGATAACACTGTTATTATGCTGCATGTGTCAAAACAGAAGGTGTCTTTAATTAGTTGTCCACCACTGTATAACATACCGCTGATTAGTTGAGCTGGCGTGTCACATTCTTAAGTTACTAGAAGGCGTGATATAATTAAACGTGGTTTAGTTTATTATAAATGATTGAACACTTCTCTAATTGAAGTAAATAGTAAGACAAAATTACAAAATAACTTCTAAGGATTATGGATGAATAAAATATGGACAATAATCATTACAACGACATATTAAAATACTAACATTATATTATTTATTCTCCCCAGGCAAGGTGAACCCGACGCAGTGCGAGTCGATGACGATGTTGGCGGCGCAGGTGATGGGCAACCACGTGGCGTGCACCGTCGGCGGCAGCAACGGACACTTCGAGCTCAACGTCTTCAAACCCATGATGGTCGCCAACGTGTTGCGGTCCATACGGTTGCTAGGTAACATGAGATGACACGTGGTTTTACTTTATTTTGGGTGTTTTTTAAAACCCGACTGCGTAGGGAGAATTAAGGTTTTCGAGCGTGTGTGTGTCAATTTCTTTGGCACGCCCTAGAGCCAAAACGGCTTGACAGATTTTAAGATGGGGTGTCATTGGATTCGTCTCTATTTGAGAGTGACATTTACATGAAACATTTGCTTGATAATGCCCTTATAAAGTTCAACAGTCGCGTTTTTTTATGTTTTTCTATTATCAATCGCTCGCGTAATTTTCCCGTTTTCGCAATATTTTTTATTGCTGCTCCTCTCCTATAATCTTAGCGTGATGTTATAATAGCCTATAGCCTTCCTCGATAAATAGAATATCTTACACTAAAAGAATTTTTCAAATCAGTTTAGTAGTTCCTGTAATTAGCGCGCTCATACAAACAAACTCTTCAGCTTTATGTTATTAGTATAGATAGATAGATAACTAGTTTGTTTTTGACACAGACGAAGTTGTGTAAGCATAGCTTGTGCAATTTGTAATTGTAACTGTTTGCAGGCGACGGTTGCCAGGCGTTCAACAAGAACTGCGCGGTTGGCATCCAGGCCAACGTCAACCAGATCAACAAGATAATGAGGGAGTCGCTCATGCTGGTCACCGCGCTCAACCCGCACATCGGATACGATAAGGTCACCTATACTATACTGTTACCATTTTGGTATCCGTGACATGACAAGCTTGTGACAAAATCGTGTCTCCAATCAAATAGCTTCATACAAATATGTTTGTAAGACGTTGAGGTAGTTAGATTGCGTATTACTGTATTTTTAATTGATCCCCGAAGTAAAAATCGGGGTGTTATAAGTTTGAAGTGTCTGTGGGTGTGTCTGTCTGTCTGTGGCACCGTAGCTCCCGAACTTTATAGTCTGGGGAGACTCAACAAAAGAACGGTTTTGAAACCCTGAAGGTTGTAATGATGAGTCTAATATATAAATTAATTGCAGGCGGCACAAATAGCGAAGACGGCGCACAAGGAGGGAGGTACCCTCAAGGACACGGCAATCAAACTAGGCATCCTCACCGCGGAACAATTCGACCAATGGGTCAAACCAGAGGACATGCTCGGACCCAAGTAGATCGACCAGCCGACCACACCGCACTAGGATACTAGGACACTAGCTGCTAGGAACTACGAGCAGGGAATTGTACATTGAATGGTTAGTACGGCTAGTGGGTAGGGATGCCCAAGTGTTATGTATCAATATGTGACAGTTTTCTTTATCGATATATCGAATCGCAGCTGTATTAGTATGGCCCAATATATCTCATTATAGATATACATACTGTAGTGTTGTATTGATATTACGGTATTATTATACCGTAATGGGCATCCCTGTTTTATTGCAAAAATGCTATGGACTGATAGACGTTTGATTAACAATACTGATTAAAAAAGTAAAAGCTAGTAATTAATAATTTGTAAATTGTCCAACATGATACTGTTGGTTGTCAAATGTTATTGAACAAAGAAAGTTTCTTTCTTTCGGAAAAGATTTGAGTTTAATGTACAATTTCCTACTCAGATGTGGGATGGTACAATAATTTGTAACGGACACAACGTAATAATGTACATAATGTAATACGTACTTTGAAAGAGTGAGTGTAAAGATGTGATTATTTATTTTGAAATTTTTTTGTAAATTCGATATTGGTTTGAAATTATAATCTTTTTGTATTCCTGCATTTACAATGTTAGTGCCAATGTGTTCATGTTAAACATGATTCGATTACTTACTTAAATATCCGAAAATGTTCTTTTGTATTAAACAACAAAGCACTTTTCATGTATTATTTATAGTTTTTCACCATTCCCAAAGTGTTGGTGCTATTATATTTATTTAAAACAATAACACTTTCCTTTTAAATATAAGCAGAAAATTAAAAAGGAGTTGTAATAAAACCTAATTCTCTCTATGTTATGTATTTTTGTGTAATGACTGTTTGTTTATTGTTCAGTTGAAAATACACATAGAAATCTATTGAAATTGTTTTATTTAAATAACCTACAAATAATTATGTTGAAGATTAAAGATTAATTAAAGATTGGGACTATAATAAAATAACCTATATAATATTCTTATCGTCACTCTGTTTTGAAGGTTTAAAATATTTGTATAAATAAAAAGACAGTTTCATGATTCTTCAACTACATTATATTTAGCAGTAATATCCTAATCTATAATACAATATTTGGTTTCTCTTTGGTATGTTTATAAGGAATGGTTTGGTTTAAATTGACTATTAAAAAAAAAAATCATTAAAACAGATTTCAGTCAGATCAAATTACATCACTAGAATACTGATGCTCATTTTACTCTCAAGAAATTTAAATGAAATCAATGTACTTGTCCATCATTTAAATAAAATTTTAAAATAATATAGCACCCCTATTCTAAAAAGCAACTAATTACAGTCTAATTAAGTACAGTAATAATAAAATTATCACATAACAATGATATAATTTTTCATAGAGGCGAGACACTTCACAATATACAATTATATAAAGTAAACTTATAGCCAATAAAATATTTTAAACTTGTATACATTGTAATTAACTTATACACATTGTATGATAATAAAATTAGATACAACAGTTTACTGTTAAATGTGTACTTAGATAACAATGTAAGATACAAAATACATGCAACACAAGTTTGAGATTTATGTGAAAGTCTATACATAATGTATTAAATATATCAATAACATGGAATGTGTTTGATCTATACAGAATTGCCTTAACTTACAAACTTGACTAGAAGTAAAAATCTTTGACTATCACAAGAAATGCATTGCTATATTGGAAGGCATTTTTTCATGATTATGATAGAATTACACTTATTACATAAATACATCTTTGATATTTTGGAATTGTTTAACAGCAAGATCAACTGGTAACTCAAAATTATAAGGAGTTAAGCGATCTAAGCTCTGTAGAGCGTCTTGGAAGCCAGTGTTAATTATGTAGCTTGTTGAAGAATAGTATGAATCGATTAAGGACCTGCATTTTAGCATTATATTCAGCCATATTACAAGCTTGTGGCTGTTAAGTGCAGCACAGACAAATGCTTTGAAATGGGCATCGTAACTTCTCTTATATGGCATATGTGAAGCTAGAATGCTGCCGATAGCACTCAACAAACTTTGTTTATTGGTAATAGCAGTCCCTCCAACAATGTCGAGGTTAAAACTCTGGCTCAGTTTTCTTGCTGGTGTAGAGTTGAATCTATCACCATCATTTAGGTCATAGTAACGGAGAATCAATTCCCAAATGTGCATGGAACGTGAAGTGGATGATCTACGGACAGGAAAGCATCCAATAATAGGAACAAGTGAAGTTGACTCGGTCCCTGTTAGACCGTGCTGCAGTAAATCCCTTAAATTTACGGCAAGGTGTCTTCTAACAGCAGTTGTAAGGGGTGCATCGTTTATAATAATACCTCCTTCCTCAGATTCACTGTCATAACTATCAATGGTGTTATGAGAGGACCTGTCTCTCGAAACAAGGTGTAAAACTGCATCTATAGACATTTCTAGCTTCGCTCGGAGATTACCCCAGTGTGTAATGATTGTTGAAGATTTTCTTTCATGTCTTCGAGTATTTGGTGAGCACCCAAACTGTGATACTGTAAAAATCTGTATTAGTGTAGACGCTTTCCTCATCAAGTTAATGGTTTCAGCCTTGAGATCGTCATTGACCTTACTCCTGTTATAATTCTTCTCAAATGTTTCAGATTTTCCTACATTTTTACTTTCAGGCTTCGGTTTCTGCTTCACTTTATTCACTTCCTCATTTTGCATAAGCTTAATGAATTTTTGCATGTCATCTATATGAGATTGGAGTTTAACAATGATTTCTTCTTTGGAAAGCTGCCTATCTGTGTATTGACGGACTGCACAGTCGATCTGATGCCTCAACTCGTCCGTGGTCAGTGGTTGATGAAATCCTTCTTCAATACTCCTGTCTATTTCATGTCGTAAGTGATCTATTAATGTTCTATGCTTACCAACATCGCTTTTTGGGTCCGCAGCATATCTTTCCAATTCTTTAAGTTGCGTTTTCAGTCTCTCTATAAAGTGAGACTGTCGAGTTCGTTGATTACGTATTTTTCGCTCCAATTCAATACATTCCCCGCAATTCTGGTCTCCTGAGCTGCCTTGTGGCGCCGCGCGGGAATCAGGCACTCCGCGAGAAGTGAATTCCTCAAGCGCTTGTAACATAGCATCTTTTTCCTCTGGTGGAGCTTTAAGAATTTGTCGTAACCTAAATTCCACTTGCGCGAGATGTGATGTCAAGGAAAATACAGAAGACGATAATATCTCCTGCTCCTCTTCCAACGCATGTATCCTCTCTCCGGAGACTTGTTCTGGTGGTGTCTCATCACACAGGGTTTCCTTGGGAGCACCCAAAGGCTCACATCTTGGCTCTTGCCATATAGGTACATTGTTTTCTCCATAATCGCAAGCTGCGTCGTCCAAATCCATTTAAATTAATTAATATGGAAGTATGCTTCCCTTGTTTTAATGTAATTTTCTGTTACAATAAAACATGTCCTTGAACATTTACGTCGGCATTTAGCTTACAAAATTGAAAACACAAGAAGAAAATGAAAACTAAGGAAAGAGAAAAACTTGTGTGAGTGAGTGAAACTGAAATGAATGAATGAAAATTGCCTGCTTCAGGCTGTTTGACGTCATGTTGACGTCAATAGGTATTTGAACGAACGAAATGAAACTGAATTATGGCTGCTACGAATAGGACTAGAAGAATCAGAACTTTGTCTTGTACCTTATTCCATTTACGCACTATACTACTTGTTTTAGTATTTTTGATATCTAAGTATATAATTACCTATAATATTAGTATTTTATTGTTTTTTCAAAATTACATTTTTGTATAGCGACATCTATGAAGTAGTATAAGAACTATTTGTAATTGAGGTACAAAGATAAAGCACGTGTTCAGAAGAACCATCTCACGTTATTTTTGATGTTGTAATTTCGACACTAGAGGACACTAACAAGCTGTACTATAGGTTTTTATAAAGCTGATAGAATAATTTTGTCCTATTATTTTACCCTACCCAGGTCCTTGGTAAAGTAAATAGGTATGTTACCTACGTATGAGCTTGGGAGAGTGAAGTAAGAATTATTTTTCAGCTTAGTACTAGGTTTGTCGTTAGAGTCTATAATAGGATTAGCAAATTTTCTTCCAGTGGAAACTAAAATTGATAATGATGTGTCTATCTGTCTAGACTCTTTTGCTCCATTTATAGATTACTAGATGTATCCTATGTCCTATTCCTGGATGCAACCTATCTGTGTAGCAAGTTTCAGCTTAATCCGTTCAACGGTTAGAGCGTGAAGGAGGGAAGAACATCCAAATATCCAAACATCTTTACAAACTTTCACATTTATAATATTAGTAGGCAGTAGGATGATTGGATCTGGGATTTATTTTGACGCATTTGATGCAATGGCCTTAATGAGTGTATTTTATAAAAATGTCGCAGACGACATTGTAGTCAAGTAAGACACTGTGCAGTTTTATACAAATTATGCTTCTTTACTGTCGTTGTCGCGGTCAAAAGAAGTAATGGCCATTGTTGCAAGTCCTTCGTTTTAATATACTTGACCCACTCCTAGTGATAACTACTGGACGGTTCCTCCGAAGCAGCGCTTCAAATAATATAGGTACTCATCCAGAGACCGTTTGAAATTGCTTAGATACCTCGAGAAATTCCGTACGATTGTTACACAATTACACAAGCTTTTCAAATTGTAGTATTTTCTAAAAACGTGCTGAGTTTACAAGTAAGATACGACCCGATACCTTTAATAATGTTCAAAAGTAAAGTGTCCAGAGCAAAAATACTTAACATTCAGCATTTTAATCTCATAAAACTTTTCAAGTTGTCGGCTCGTCAAATACTTTTAAGAAATTTCAACTTTTCTAATTGTCAAACTTTTTTCCGACGCGGCACGTCGTTAAAGCCTTTGCGGTGTCAGTTTGAAGATAGTACAATAATATTTTATTACCTTAATACCTACTATTTATACTATGTTCTTACTAAAAAAGTCTGCCAGACCACAAACCATGCGTTGTTATCGCCGTTACGATAATTAAAATATAAAACAGGTCAATTGTGTTGTTTCGTGGTTTCACGCCTAGCACGCATATAAAGTACCTGATTTACTTTATATTAAAATAGGGGTAGTAATAAAAATAGTAATGAAAAATGTATTATTGTATAATAAGGTTCGTTAAAGGAACGAGGTAAGTAACTCCATCTTTAAGTAGGTACTTACATACGATGCTGTGGTCTTCGTTGCGTTATCGATGAATTTAAAGAGGGTTGACCTCACCCTCAACCTATTAAAGCTACAGAGCACAGTATCTTTCCTTATAATAGAGAAGGCTTACTTAACTACTTTCGTCTTTACCACTAAAACACAGGGCCCTGACACAAGACCCCGATTTTACGAGGGCTTCATGACTGGGTGTCAAAATTTACTTTTAAATCTACCGAAAGTGAGCGTTAGAAATTGAATTTCGAGTTTTAAGTGAATAATAATACTACTCAGAGATGCTGGTAGGTAACCGCCGGTATTTTGTTTAAGGTTTAGTTCAACTAATTTTATTTTTAAAATACTTCGTGTCTTAAAGTCCAATAATATCAAACAAGTAAAAGGTCCTAATTGATGCGTATCGCCCACATGAACTAACTTGTAAGACCGTAATACAGTAAGCCCCTTAATAGAAATATTGGGTACCAATTCTTTCACTCGGTGAAATAAGAATGCGGAAGAGTGAAAATAAATAAGGCGTTATAAGAAATCCTTTATTCGGCTTTCTCATTTGAACTCACGGTACGCCTTCCCAATTCGATAGCCGAAATCTGATTACGCACTAGTAACTCGACTTCGTGAAGCTCTTATAGCCCGGCGGCATGCGTCCTAAATGATCGACGCAGTTAAGCAACTTTGGACGCGGTTAGAAGATGGATGGGTGATCGTAAGTTACAAATTTTTTTTACTGTTTTCAAGCTTCAAAGATCACGTTAAGCCGTCGTTATTTTCGAATAATTTTACACATACAAAACAATTTTAGTTAGCAGAAAACTTTGGCAATCAAAGTAAAGTGAATTTTTGAAAAATTTACCTGGTCCTTTTTCTTTTCAGCCATCGATATGTTTCAAACCTTAGTTAAACCCTAGTTTAGTATATGTACAGTAGTAAATCACTGTTAAAGTTAGTCAATTAACCATTCAGTTCTGTCGACAGTCAACCGCAGACGGTCCCTGTTCTAATGCCTCTAATGAATCTTGAGCAACTTGTCTGCGCTTTATTAAATTTACGTCTCAATATGACCTCATTATGACCCTTTGAAGCCTTTATGGCCTATGGCCAGCAGTGGGCTTTTGATCTATAGTTGAGATTTATTGATTCTAGGTTTGACTACCAGTAACGCCGTAATTTGAATTATGTATTTTCTCGGTCTAGGTGTATGTTCTTTGTCTATGATTGTGTAAAGTTACTTATATTAAAAAGTTAAAAGCGATTTAGAAAATAATATTGTTATAGCGTTATTCGTCTTACGTCAATCTTAAATCGTAATACCAGATAATTTAATTCAAAGGGATATTAACACCATCTGCTACAGGGGAATTTAATTTTAAACATAAATTGGGGGAAGGTTTTATCGTTTAGTATTCATTTTTAATGTCGATAAAATTAATTTGATTTAATGTTTCAAAAAAACAAAAAAAGTCTTGAAATTTAAATTTATAAAAACTACTACGTGTTACGCGTTACTAGCATGTTATGTATAACTAAGTGCAACATGAATAGTTTACTAAGTGTGTACTTGTTTCATGTTTATGGGCTTCGCTAAGTGGGGGGAGTGGCTGTCAGGGAACCCTTTAAAATAATATACTTAATCATACTTTACTTACTTAAATGAAAATCAACCGAGCTTTGAGTCCACACATTGTCTATGATTAAAATTTTATCTTTTCCAAAAATCCATTTGTACACAAGATTTATTAACAAACCTATGAATATTTTTTGTTTTCTACCCTCCTGCTTGATTCAATTTATAAGACATTATAAATACACAGGAATTCAAGCGTAGAAACATGTCTATTGGAAGTAATGCCAACGTTATTAATCTTTAATCAAAATTGCTAAGCGTTAAATTACAGAACATGAATATAATTTAGTTACGCAATATGTATAATGTCGAAAACAGCATCATGCGTAGGGAGTCCATAAGGAACCAAATAATTATGATTAATATTTAATAGTGGGAACTGAACTACATTGGACACGAAACCAATGACATCTCATTATGCTGTAATCCGTTAAACCATTTAGGTCGTAGAGTGTACCATAAAAAATTGACAAATACTCGTACGTACTCTTATAGGCTCGAAAAAAATTGCCTTTAGAGGACGCAGTCACGGAAAAATCATCGGCTTTATCGAGTACATCAACTAATACTGATGAAATTGGAGAATATAGTGATCAAGTAATTTCCAAATCCATGGCCACGCTACCACTGTCGGAAACTCAATTTCTCTGAAGCGGAACACAAAATCAAATTTGGGAAGTTAGTAAACTGTTGACACGTAACCCGTTGCCTCGCCCTCGGATATTGCCAACTTCATGACGCCACAGATTGTTGACGAATTCTCGAATCTGATTTTTAAATGTTATTTACCCATAGCTTGCATTATTCTAAGACTGGCTGGCTGATATTGTTCCACAGTGACGACAAATTCAATGATAATGTATAATCAAACTGTTTAAGGAACGATTTCACCAACAGCGTCGCTTTCCAAAAACGTTGTTTGCTTCATTATTACCTACTTCTATCTCTTTCATACCAATTAATCCGCCAAAATAGTTACTAGCTACATAAGCTACTGTGCCGCCCTTTGCTATCTGTGGTATGTCGAACGTGAATGAGATAATGAATGCATAACAAATGCAGGTATGTAATTTAAATAATAATTTTGTTGTTGTTATTTAGTATGTACTGTACAGTATAGCTTAGGACTTTTATATTGGACTTTTATTTTAGACATTTTAAGAATGGCATACAGGGACGGTTAAGGTTTAACAAAAAAAAATCGTTCAAATTAATTAATTAAATCTTCGACACCGAATATCATGGCGCATAGAAACGTCTTTCTCTTTGTCAGTAGTAGAAATTAATATTAAAACTTTCAGAACCCATTTCGGATAATAATTGCGGGGTTCAACAAAAAAGTAATTTGAATGTTTCAAGATGGCTGCCGACAGCGCACACCCGGTAATCGTTTTCGCAGACCCAGAAACTTATTTTTCTCTTTTAATTACTAAGTACCCGTTGCGAGCGAAGTTGGTGAACTCCGAATGTACGCGTTCGTGAAATTAGAAGAATGTTTTACTGAAGACTGAATGACTCAGCATTATACTAACGAGCAATTTTTTGGTGTTTCACGAGAGAACAAGTCTCTCGGTGCAGCTTTTTATGTAACGTGCCAAATTGCTCGTCCGACACGCACGCGAAAAGTTAGGTGCCACTGTATAATACCTAATACCTACATTATGCACGTGTATATTTATGTATACTCCGTTTCAATGTCCGTATAGAAAAAGTAAACAATCTTGACACTACTTTTATCCATTTTATTCATCAAAAAATATTTAGAAGTAAATTGAAATTAATTTTTGGTAATAATAAATTATTATTCATTCTTCAATTTCTTTGGTTACCTATGCTGATAGAAAATTATTTTTATTTGACACAAATCGCTAATAGCACTAATAGGTATCCTGCTTAATTCGCTTGCGCCTTAAAAAGCGTAATTATTTCCGAGCGTTTAAAGAGGAGGTAGGTATGTTTGTTCTTTTGTTTGGTACGTACGGCTTGACGAATTTTATAATGTAATGCGTCTTTAAAATAAAAAATTAGGACAGCTATACGTAAATATTTGTAGCTGTAGGTAGGTACCAGTAAGTACCTAGGTCCATTCATTCGTAGTAAAGTTAAAAACATTTTTCTGCGAAGCGTTATTAAAGCACGTTCATTTATCAGATAAAAATGGTTACTCTAATAAAGTAACAAGTTTTTGCTCCCAGAGCTTTTGGAGCTGTAGCTTTTACGAGCTTTAATGAAGTTTTACAATACATGTAGCTGAAAGCATTTTTCGTCTAGAGTGGAATAGGTGACGACTGGTTGGTATGAAAAATGTAGGTATAAAAAATTTCAAAGGGATTTTTTTTTATCTTTACTTCACAGTTTGGTTGTCATTTTGCAGGTCGGGAAGTAACCCCTATCATAATTAATAAAAAATAAAAAAATATAATTATTTCGTCACTCCGCCCCTCTTGGCTGCGCTCATTAGTAGAATAATAATAAATAATAAGCGAATAAACCTATACTTTAGGCCTCCTCAGATTAAAAAGAAATCAATTCCCTACAACGAGTCATTAATGGGTTGAAACCCATTTTCTTCATTAATCGCAAAGTATTTATTAAAACAATTAAACCAAGGGAACATAAATTATTCTATTAAATTCTGTAGGAAATATGAAAACGACTTCCGGTTTGTTAAAATCCTTTTTATTTCTGTCTGAGCGCTGCCGAGCTAAGCCGATTATACTCATGGGTAGGTACTAATCGGTTTATGAAATATCTCACTCTGTTTTTAGATAAGCCTGAAGGATTGACGGAAATAGACTGATTACTAATGGTAACTGGTCATAAGTACTTAAGTACCTAAGTAATGTTATTTTTTTTTCCTCCCCCCATGTAACGTGCCGTTACTTATTTCTCTACAACGTTACGTAACATCCAAATAGCCATTTTCATTCAAAAAGTTACCATTTTCCCGACTTAGGATAATTATATTCGATCCTCCCTCCCCATATCTAACGCAAGATAACATTTTACAGGACCCAAAAAAATACGTTACGTAATACTTGAAAGCACCCTTACAACTATATTTCATACATAACGATCCTCGTAGCAACTACGTTTTGTTATGAATATAACCCTTTTGCTTGTGTCATCAGTTTCAGCTAACATGATTGATGAATGCGCCCAGCGTCCAAACTAAAACATGATTACATTTGCCACATGCTGGTCTAATACAAAACTAGTGGTGATACGTTTACGAATAGTTTCCAACAACATTGAAACTATTGATCCTTTTCCATAGATGGGAGAAAAATAAATAATTTTGCAATAGTACCGCTGAATCCGAAGTATGATGGATGATTTGTATACATTGGCAGCATACAATGTTTATAAATTTGTGATTGTACACACGCGCTTCTTGACGTAAGATGGAACGTTTACTGTTTTATTATAGTATAGATAATGGAAATTTATACTCTGTTCTTTAGATTACGTGAGTGTCGTGTATTGTCATTGAAATTGTTAAATTAAAAGTACCTATTCACCTTTAACCAAAAATTATTATAGACTCCGCATCCGGAATAAAAAAATATAGTCAAAAAATTGACCTCATTTTTTTGCTCTGAAGACTGAGTCCATATATTTTTGGATGAGGTATTGACTTTTGAGACGAATTAATATCCGCCATTTGTAATTTCGTTTTTTGAATTCGTCAAAATCCCGCCGATTTCGCGGCTCGAGCCGACGCCACCCGAACGCCGCGGCGCCGCGCCGGCCGGACCAATCACAGACGACCGAGTCGGTGTTTGTGTTTGAGAATTAGAAGATGAATGCGCGCGCGACCCGGCAACAAATATTGTGTTGTCTTCAATAATATCTTCGATAACAACTAGAATTGTGTTAATTAACTGTGACGGGATCCCGCGGGAGTGATATACATAGTGATAAGTGTGCAGTGGAAGAAACAACGGCACCGGCAGTAGCCAAGCCAGTAGCCTCAAGGAAGCGTCGAAGGAGGGGTGTCTTTCTG
Source organism: Lerema accius (assembly GCA_001278395.1). Classification (NCBI taxonomy): domain Eukaryota; kingdom Metazoa; phylum Arthropoda; class Insecta; order Lepidoptera; family Hesperiidae; genus Lerema; species Lerema accius. Next base: position 114,447 of record LGAG01000953.1, on the reverse strand, counting down.
CAGTCAAGGTACTGTCCCCTCCCCGATTTTCATTTATTACTTACAAGTACATACATTCTTTAAACGGTCATACTCTATCAAGTAGGTATTTCGACCGAGATTAATTCGTACAGGCTACTATTTACTTACAAATTTTAGAATGTAGATATTTTCATGATTCCAATTAGGTAAGTACGTGATGCATTTTTAAAACGTTCATATTGCTATCAAGTAGGTATTTCGACACGGAGTGACCATTACAGGCTCTTCGGTAGGGCCTTTAGGAAGCAAGGAAACCCGTTTTGCATCAATCGAGGTTATGTTTACGTAAACAATATCGCTGGTAGTAGGTTAGTATTTTGTGTCAAAATTTAACAACACTCGTATTAATCCGCTCTGCTAACAGTATATTTGAGTATTTAAGTGTATTTGTTTTATTATTTAACGTATTTATAACATATTTCCTGTGCTTCTAACTATCATACGTACCTATTTACGGCATAACACGTTCATCTATAAACATTCATGAGCTCTTCATGAAAACCTCAAGTATGCTAATGTCTAACTTGTAGGTACTCATGAGAAAATGCACTGAAATTTCAACCCTATAGATAGTTACATATTTAAATATATTTATCAAGGAATCTAGAATATGCTTATAGGCGGAGTATTTCATGATACAGCGGCATAATATCAACTGAAATTGGTTCGCTTTTGGTACAGTTTCCGTGAATAAAAATATGGCAGCGGTCAAGTGCCAGTAACTTATAGATACGATGGGTTCCGTCAGTACAAGTTAATATAATAATACAAGTATTATGCGAACCTGCGAAGGCATCAATGTAGTTAAAATTTTAAACTTGTTTTAATTTCTACATTGGAAATTAACAATTGATAAATTGTAAGAAAACTATTTATTATGCTGATTCAATCGGTAAGTTTCAAATTTTAAATACCGTAGGTACTTATTCATTATTAATAAATTTATTCTTAGGTATGCCATATGCATAGTATGATTTTCGCTTCTGTGTTTTTTGAACTTACGTCATCTTTTGTTCGAAAGTATTTTGTTACCGAACCCTACAAGCGATAAAACGCAAAATATCTTGTACATTCTGAACTGCTTGCTTCTTATGAATACAGCATTAGTATATAGGAATAGATATGCGGACTTTACCATAATATTCTGTTTCTTACAACATATCGCCGCCATCGCAATTCAAATAACAAGTAGGTAACTCACGCGGAAGATTTTTGTGTCGTTATTATTGAGTTAAATGTAAAGTTATGACTATTAATATCTTCCTAGTATACCTGACTAGCAATCAATCGCCCGCGGCTCCGACCGCGTAATTGTGCCGTTTTCACAATATTTTTTATTGCTGCTCCTCTCGTATTCATCTTAGCGTGATGTTATTATAGCCTTCCTCGATAAATGGACTAACTTGCGCTAAAAGATTTTTTCTAATTGGTCCAGTAATTCCTGAGATTAGCGCGTTCAAATAAACTCTTCAGCTTTATTAGTATAGAAGTATAGATTAAGATTATCCTTTTCAAGTCATAAAGAGTGTAACGCTAAATAAATAAAGCCTCATACAACGTCAGCGTACGTGCGGTAACCTTCATTATAGAGAAATAATGTTTGAGCTAAGTCAGCAGCGTAAATCAACACGCGAGCTATTAAAGTAATCATTCTTCCCTTGCTCGCCCAAGGAAATATAAATTGTGAAAAATACACAATTTTTCTTGGTTTTTGTTGAAACAGAACAAAATAAGACGAGTTAAATTAGAACAATAGAAAGAAAAATTGCTGTTCTTAATCGCTGTTGACGGTTTACATTTTACCAGTTGGAAAATTTGCTGAAAAAACGTTGTATTTTGCTAAGGATAATGAGTTAAGTGTTTTTCAGTTTTTGACACATGTTTTAGTTAGCCGTTGGACTATAAGCTTTTATGAAGAAACCTATCTGATCATAAGTAGAACCTTTCAGCAAAAGTAAGCAAAATCTCTTTACTTACCTCAAAATAAGCAAAGAAATTACCGTCCTCTTTACTCATGAGGAGAGATCCGTACTTAGTAGTGTGTTCTTAATGAGTTGAGTCCTCTTGTAATGGACAACAAATTGTTTTTTTATTACAATCCTTAGGCCCCAAGCCTGTCCTAACCGTGACATAGAATGTCACTACCCCAAAGTTACGAAAACAAAATAAATTCACCAGATTTAATAAACTTGAGAACCGTGAGTTATCTCATTACAGGCCTTTCTCGGAATGAAACTGAATTATTTGTGAAATGTGAATTCATTTCCTAACACTGTATGAAATAAAGCGGGGCTTCGTCAGCTGATTCTCGGGGGGTTAGCTTTATAAGGGGGAAGGGGGCAGATGGATATTAAAAGGAAAATTGTAAGTAGGTTTTTCTTAAATAAATTTAGTACAAATGAACTTTACGAAATTACGTACAAAATTCACGTGTTTGAACTTCGAAATTGATGTACTTACTAAATACATATTTTAGTAGCTGTTTTCTCTCTCTCTCTCTTTCTAAACCATAATTACTGAATTTGAGATTACAACCCTTAAAAATTCATCGATTCATATAACCTCATTAGACATTACGTAAACCTCATGAACAGTTAAACAATCTTTAACGTCTACACTTTAGTTAAATGTTCGATGTCTAATGATACCTACATGGAAATCCTGACCTAGTTCCAGGTGAACTTCAAACAGGCGATCCGTTTAAAGTTTGTGTCAGTAATCCCCGTTGTTCCCCAGGGAATGGTGAAATGGCAACGAGGACAATTATGTGGTAATGTGCTAGATAATGGACTATTTACAAATTATATTTGTATTAGACGTCGCCCGCGGCTTCGCCCGCGGAAGAGTAGTTAAAAGATATATTGAATTTATCCTTAGGGAACCTATAATCGGGATAAAATCTATCCTATGTCTTATTCCTATCTGTGTGCCAAGTTTCAGCTTAGGTAAGCCGGTCAACGGAACCTAAAATATTTCCATTATTACAATAAGTTCATTGAATCGTTTATTTACTATTTCACCACGTAACGCACCCTTATAGTTATTTATTCGACGTTGACATAAAATATGATTACAATTTAGAAGGGTTAAACCTGTACCTTTTATTGAAAATACCTCATATCCAATTCATTGATGTACATTTTTCGCTAATAGAATCTACGGTTCGAAATCAACCCTCAATCGCTCATAAACATAAAAAGAACCGAAGGTTCGATAGTCGATACCAAATTTTCTCCTAATAACCTATCTGAAGTACTTTTCAAAACCGACAACCCTAGCTGACCCCTTTTAGGATCAAGTATTTGATCGAGGAAACTTTTCATTGCCAGGTTTTCCGAATATGCCCTTTAGGGATGGCGCTCATTGACGACGACGCTCACTCGTGTATTGTGTGTGTTTTATAAAACTTTATATTAAAATATAATTTTTATTCATTACACTCACACGAGTGAGTTTCTTTTTTAATGCAAATATTAATACGATAAAACTTTTGGACTCATTTATAAACATGCATGCATGGAGAAGCGTAAAAAACTACATTTTTGTATAGTACGTGTTAAGAATACACAAAACATCTACACTACCATATAACATACATACGTCACGCAAACACACAAGAGACGAGAGGCTCTTTTGTCATTTTTAGCAGGGATATCAACTGAGTCTTTAGTCTTCATAATATTGTTCGAATTGATACATTGCGGCTTTCTATACACACATACATACGCACATTCATAATTTCATACCAAATACATACCTGTAATGACATTTCATTCTTACATACATTCACTCAACTCAATGCTCCTAGCAACCCTTCACCCCACTCTCACTCTCTTTCCTAATGTGGCTTCCGATCAGTACATACGTGTCTCATGTTGTCAGTACCTCTAATTTAGTGAACAATAAAAGTATCGTGATTAAAGTGTGGTGTTATTAATTAATTTATTATCCACCACTCATCGGTCATCGAAGATATAACACTAACATAACATACTATATCTATTATAATGCTATCACCCTTTTAATACTATCAGTGAGCGCAATTCCTTATTATAATCGACCTTACCAGGCTTTGAAGTGCCCAGCTTGTGTAAAATCGCTTGTGACCGACCGCATTAAGAAACTTTGTTGTCGGCCCTCGCTCGGGTGTCAGTGGTGAAATTTCATAAGCGCTTCCAAGCTTTGAGCTTCACAGCTTGTCAGTCCTTTTACTTTTCGAACATTTTGGTAGCGGTTATTTGATTAATACAAGGTGTTATAACTGTCAGTAATACTGCCTATTACGATAATAATCAGGAACGATAAATCAAGGAGTTTTGCCTGGAGGCAACAATTTTAATGACTATTATTAGAAAAACAGCTACCATTTCTTTTTGGTTAATTGTAGTCCATTTTTGGCAGGAGTAATTTTGTACTTTACCAGTTTGTGTTAGTAGGTACTGTCACACCAAAATGAATAATATTTTCTTTTTTCTTTTATGTTCTGCGCGCATGGGCTTAAGGTCAGTATCATGACCCCCTCCCCCCCAATAAGGCTTAATCCATTCAACGAAATTGACTCTAAGAGATAAAGTGTAACCTAGAATCCTAGTTTGATAGATTTTTCGTAAACATCGCCAAGTCTCGCTACGCCAGCAAATATAATGTTATCATAGTCTAATGACTTCTTTCATGTTCGGCCAACGAAGTCGTCTAGACAGGTAAATTGAAGTCGCGGGAGCTGTAAGCTTTCTCGTAACTTTTGAGAAAGCGATAAGGAAAGCCCTTCGTAAAATTTTATACGCCGCCCGTTTTTATTATGCCGATAAAGCGTTTTATACCTATTAATATTTTTTGTTATTATTATTATCTAGTATTTTGTTGTGACAACCCTGGTTAAATGACGCAATGTCTAGACTGGCGGTATTGGATTTTTAAGGTTCCGTAGAAAAATCGGAACCATAAGGTCTTTTGGGCTTGATCAACAGGACTCTATTCGTTCTCTGGTGCTTTATCTGTTTGTCCATCTGTCCATTTGAACCGTACGAGGAACCGTAAACTCAGGAAATTCGTACATGGCTTTTTCCTGCTAACTGCTTTAAGTACACAGTTATTACTTAAAGTATAAAGGTAGTAAATTAAATTCGAAATTTAGTATTAAGAGAAGTCCAGTTAAAAGTTAAAGATGCGTCGCTGCCCCCGAGAATAAAATGGTTAGGTACGTGTACCTCTTGTATAACTGTACTTAGCTACATTATTTACATGATGTAGCCGTGCAGGATAATTAAGTCAGCAAGCAAGGCCAGTAAGTCTGGGAACAAGATCCATTAATGCGGGTCTTAGCCATGAGGTATGGCTTCCTCAGGGTTTGACAAAGAATAATTTCTTCCATCCGTCTTACTCAGCTGGCGAATTAAGTTAAGCTGTGATTTTGTGAAAAATAGGAATAGTAGAATTGATAGGTAGTGAAAATGTATGTATTGCCATTGATTTGTAGACCTATTCGAAACGAGAAGAAAGTATTCAGCAACATATATTAGCTTTTATAGTTTGGTTGATCGCTTACATTCTCACATAAAATTCCTCTAGACTAAAATGTTCTACTACCTTTAGCAAATGCTCTTTATATTCGACACCTTTTACTTACCTAATACAGGTTCCTCTTAAATACACCACAAAATGTATATTTAAACCACCAGACTCCAGAATAACAAATACATTAAGTACATAGTTAATAGCTATACAGTGTCCTTGCTCCAAAACATCGTCTGGTAGTTTGTATGCTTGGTATGTGAGAACATTCGAATACATAGGCGACATTTAGTTTAGTCAATTATTAATAGATATAACTTATTACATTACTGAGTAATTAATAACAAAAGAAAGCGCCTCTTCTGGCATTTCAGAAGTTTTTCAGTCACTTTTGGCCCCAAACTTCCACGGCACAAATATTATACGACATCTGAAGGTACTTCTAAGTAATTTATATTCTGTGCCAGTTGATGTGAATCGTGAGGAGACTCCAAATTAAGTGAGGCCTAAATATTTTCACTTATCTGAAGCAAAGTCGCACTGAATTTGTAATTGAGACACAATGAAGCTCTGCGATTGTTTTCGTAGTTAGTAGGTACTGTACATACAGTTTCTAGAGCAGTTACTGAACTGATGGAATAAATTAACGTAACTAATATAGATTAGATTGTGTCACACACATGAATCTTAACTCTACAGAATAATAGAACAGGTATTACTTATTACAAGTTAGTTATGTGTGATAATACCTTCGTATCTCTACCAAAATTTAATACAATTCGGTCATCACTATGATTGACAGAAATTGGTGGAAATATTAAGTTGGAATGCGAAGATTCGACTGGTCGGCTATTTTCAGATCAATCAATATTTTGCCAGATTTTACGTCAATCGCTGGCGATAATTTTTAGATAATACACCCATTCATTTTACTATCAAATGTATTTGCGTTCGCATCGCATTTTTGAACGTCTGCGTTTGAGAAGACAAAAATAATTTTAAACCGACTTCTTTGAGAAATAAAACAATCTCAAATAAACCTAGATATTATATTATACAATAAAATAAACCATTTATATAAATAAGTATCTACACTTTTTAACTATTACTTAATTGTGGAGCAATAAAATAAAAGTCTATAGCAGTAATCGAATGGAAAACCAACCCAAAGAAGAAATAGTTTTCACTTTTAAATGGTTTACACAATTAAGTAAACGAACTTAGTTTCAATGTGAAAAGTTTATACATTAGGTACATATTGTAAACAATTTTGTATAAGGTTACAAAGACAATGTATTTAGACTTATTTTTTTACAAATCATTTATTTGTTTGAAGCTATTTGTATCAAAAGGCAAGTGGATCGCATAATTTTCAAGATGGTAAATCGTTTTAGCAAACATACAATTAAATGCGATATAAAACTCTCACGTTATTACATGAATTGCTAAGAAAAAAATATAACATTAGACATCATTTATTTATCCGAATTATCACTTTAACATCATGTTTACGTATTTTTAAAAAGATATATTTTAGATCTTTATAATACTAAATTTTCAGTAGTATCCTAAATCCGTATAATACATACTTAAATCTAAACCAAAATAGCAATAAGACTTTAAAAAATCATCTCATTAAACAAGATTACAAAACCTCTCCGTTCTTAAACTATTTTCGTAAAGGTAACAATGTAAATCAGCCTGTATATTCTTCTTCATGTCTCTTTGGTTCCATTCTCCATACCGGCTTCTTCATATCCTTTGACCAGGTTCTCCAATATGAATCTGATGGTCAGTTTGTATATGTTTTCTATGTTAGGCGTGTATCTGTCGCCTAAAGTCGTCTTCGCTGCTTCAAGGAATGGTTGCTCAATTTTCTGCAAAAATAATGTAATAACTTTAAATAAAAAACAAACCCCGATACAAAATTATTATTCTTCCCCACTTTTACCCCCTACAACTTTTAAACGGCTCAATCGATTTTCATCAAACATGTCTAACAACACTCGCATATAAGTCACCTTTAATACAAAAAAAAAACTAAATTGAAATCGGTTCATCTGCTCGGAATCTAAATCGAAATCGCTTCGATTCGAACTATGAATATTCTTCATCCCCTGCCTACCAGGTAACTCAACAATAACGTTTTTCTATACCCACCTCTCTCTCACAAATGTTATGCAACACCCAAATGACAATTTTACCAAAAAGTTGCCATTTCACCGACTTAGAATAATTATATTACCTAGTTTTTTTTTAATAAAAAAGCAATATTACGTAACTCGTTCGATCGCCTCTCACCTACTCGTATGTAACGCATCATTTTACACTGTTCCCGCTATTGCGTTACGTAATATTCGAACGCCCCTCATACGAATCCTACCACGATACAGACAATTTTCTTGCTTAGGAGACCTCCCACCTATGTAACGCATCATTTACACTGTTCCCGCTATTACGTTACGTAATACAGACACTTTTCTTGCTCTGTGTGTACTACTCACCATAAAGTTCTTCGACTCAAAACCAGGGATCTGTCGATGTGTGCTTCCAATATGACGTATGTACGCGAAGAAAGCATCTACGTCCGCAAGGCTCTTAATCCCCTCATCCAGGGTATGCATGACTTTCAGGGCGTGTTCAGCCAACTCTGCAGACATGATTTGAGCTTCCCTGGTCCGAAGCTCGCGAAAGCTCTCGAATAGATGAATCAAGTCTTCGTTCTCTTCGAAGAGTCTGGAAATGATGAGGTAGGTTATTAGAACCCGTGATTAATGGCGTGGTTATATTCAAATTATAATTATTTTTTGTCTTCGGAACCAATAGCTCGCTTATTGAAAGCCAAAAATGTGTTTAAAACACACTTATAAAATCGATACATAATACAACTTAATAAAATTGTACCTAAGTGTCTGTTTGTAATATTAAACTGGCCTAGCCATTTTGACTAAATACATACTAGTAAGGAGTATCTTAGGCTACTTTTTTTCCTTCGTTTCGGCATAGGTTTACCGAAGCGAAGCTAGGGCGGGCCTACTAGTTAATTTATAAAATTATCAGAATCTGATCCTACGGTAATTCCTAATGTCTTGATACCTATCATAACATCGGTTTAATTAAAAACAAATACATACTAAAGCCTAAGTAAACTAGGGACGGCTGAGGAAAAAGTGTAGGAGGAAAAAACTCCCGGTACCTACTTTTTAAATAAAACAATTTATCTTACATTTTACAATGCTACTTTGATACGTAAATGAATGACAAAGGCGAGACATCAATTGCATTATTATTATGCTGGCAGGACGGTACATTCTTTTGTTGTGTTCTGTATTTAAAAATGAATTTAGATTCAAAAGCTTCGACAGTCACTTAGGGGCCTTTCAAGTATTACGTAACGCAATTTGGGAGGCAGGGCGCTGCAATGCATTACATAGATTGCGCAACAACGCATTACATAACGTTGTTTTTTATTACTACTACTAGCACTAGCGAATATAATTCCTCTAACTAGGCAAATGGCAACACTTTGAGATAAAAATGGTCGTTTGTGTGTTACGTAACTACAGAAAAACGTTACGGTCGTTACATGCGGGCGAGAGAGGTCTAATGGTCAAAATGTCTTCAAGAATTGCGTTACGTAATAAATAGTAATAATAAATTAATTGACCGCTCCCTTAGGATCGACGTAACATGCCAAGGATGCACTTATATACTTTTTTACTTCACAATTTAGCATTGCTTCGCAGTAACTCAATTTAAAGTCGTCAGTGCCCGCATATATTTGGGTCGTGGCAAAACAGGCGAGAATAAATTTAATGAACAAATTCGGGACGTTGTTTAAGTAATTCACCAACACGAAGTCGTACGTGAAAAATAAAGTGAAAAATAAAAATTGTAGGGGCAGACCCGGTGGCATTAACCTTTATCTATCTGCACCCATTTGACTGCACTCATACCGGCCACTGAATACAGGCTTAGCTCTGCAAGTTTTTATTCAAATCTTTTACTTTTATTTATCACACTTGTTTATTCAAATATACAGTAGGTAATTTTGAAATTAAGCACACTATACATGTTATTTATTAATGTTTAGGATGCTTCTTAAACCGGCTGGTTTCTGCTCCAAATTAATAAGGACTTATAGCTACATCGTTATAAAGACCAATTAAAAGTTTAAGAAGAACTTTATTTATATATTTTTACAGATAAAACCACTTATATCTTTCATTTATTGTACTGTAAAAAGAACCTTATAGTAAAAACTATAAAATATAAGCATAGCTTTAATTCAAAAGTTTCTTTCTTAACCAGAGCGCAACCCAATTCCATCCAAAAATATGTGAATACTATCTAATCTAACGCCATTTATTTCCCGTACGTGTTAACTTTCCTCCCACATGACAAAGGCTTTCCTTTCAAACGTTTTTCCCGTACTCCTTTGTGAGCGCTGATTTCCCGAGGGTCGAAGAAATATTTGCAAAACTGTCTTTTTCATTGTTATGGCCCTAAAACCACACGGGAATGTGTCCCTCCTGGTACCTGGTATCTGGTATTAAGTCCCGAAACCACACAGGAATGCCTCCAATCTGGTACCTGGTATCTAGTATTAAGCCCTAATCCACAAGTATCGTATATGACGACTAGTTTAGTAATTGTTGCTAAGCTTTGCTGCCGTTCAAAGGGTCCTGAGTTCGATTCCCAAGTAAACAAAAATTTAAATGACGAGTTTTATTTTGTATTCTTCGTTCTGTATGTACCTATGCTCTTTACTTTTTGTGTTGTCCGAGTAACTCTCAACATGGCGAGTTCTGTAATCCTATTATTATTAATATTATAAATGTGAAAGTTTGTAAGTATGTTTGGATATTTGGATGTTTGGATGTTTGTCCCTCCTTCACGCTCTAACCATTGAACGGATTAAGCTGAAACTTGGCACACAGATAGTTTACATCTAGGAATAGGACATAGGATAGATTTTATCCCGTTTATAGATTCCCCTGGGATGAATCCTACTCTTCCGCGGGCAAAGCCGCGGGTATCGTCTAGTATGAAATAAAAATGAATAATCAAACTGTCTTCAATGATATTCTTTCGATATACACATACGAGTCGAGTATATTAATAGAAGTTTCAGTTATTGACTAATATACTAGTAGCTAATTGCTATATTAAATTAAATTTATCAATATTAAGATTGCTATCTGTTAAAGTTAGAAAGCAATCGATCAGGCTTTTTGAAGTAAAAACCTTCCGTACAAACCGCCGCCCACAGGATTCTCCTATCCTCAAACTATATTAATTTATTTTCTAGTGGGCGTAGATACTGTTAAATTTAATACAATTTATCGACATTATTAGTCGCGAAAGTTTCGAGGAAATTTATCGCGCTTGTTTTGTTTTAACCAGATTAAGTAAGTATTTACAATTTAGACTGTAGACCACAATAACAACCAACGATTTTGTCGTTTCCATGTTTTTACGGCTAGCGCGATTACATCTTTTTTGTTCTTCCATTTATGCATTTATTCAAGCGTCTTGTAGCTTCTTTTTATCTGATTGCACAAGAAGGGTAAATTGTCCATTTATTTGGCATGCTCTAGAGCCCAAAAGGCTTAACGGATTCCAACACTTATGTCATTGGATTCGTCTCGATTGTAAAAGTGACATAGGCTATGATTTTTTTTGAAAATACCTCTCTAATTTTTAGTACTCTGGATTTTGTTTTTTCATTAATGATTATAAGTTATATAATATGCATTTTGATAAAGACGAAGACAGAGTGATCGATACAAATACAAATACTATTTAAGCCAAATTTTTAACGTCATAACAATACCTCGTTAAAATAAATGTAGCACTGAAATAACTTAGCGTTTTAAATAATAATTTGCTTGCCGAGATATTGTATCGTTGAGTAACTGGAGTTGTTCTCCAAGAAATTGTTGTTAAAGCAAATAACAGCGTTCGCTATTGGGTATATTTTTTACTTGGTTTGTGCTTACAAATAAGTTGAATAAATTGTGCTTACAATTTGTTCAAATATGAAGCTATAAAAGTTCTTGGAAGGTAAAGTAAAAGAAAAGTATTAGAAAGGGAACAGTATTTATAATGTCGAACAATATTATATTCCTATTGGTTTTTATTCTCAGACCAAAAAATATTAATGTTCAAAACAAAAAAGTGAGGTAATTTTTTATGATCTGACGTATGTCCCAGCACGGTCTGCCGAGAAATGTATCGGGAAACGTTATCTTTTGTTATTAACGATATGTTTTTCCCTACCACGATTAGTTGTTCCGAAGACTGCGTCTATATATTTTTTGGTCTGTGGTTTTATTATTGTCACGTTTTCGTGAAGTTTACTTATATTGGTTACGTAGGTCTAACTAACAGCTTTACTACTTGAATCTACCAAACTCGTCGTTTTTCGGCTAGGAGTTTGAGACATTATTTTAAACTGATTATGCCAGAAGTATGTAGGTATGTGTGTTTGTATGTATAATGTGCTGTTTAGTACGCTATACAGCTACATGATGAGATTGTCGAAGTGATACACTCGTGTAATATTTTTATATTGAAAAAAAAAATGGCTGATAGCTTCTTTTATTTACAGCGAACATTACAAGATATCTACACAATAGTTATAGTTACACTTACTAGAATATATTTAGTACTAAATTTACTTCAACACTGTAAGTATTGTCCCCACAACATTCATACCAGAACAAGGTAGTTAGAATCCTAAGAGCTCACTAAGCACGCCCAAAACTTACCTGTCTTCATCTTTGTTATCTTACCGTATAAAATAGATGTAGGTTGTAGTTTCACCCACAGGCTTAATTTATTAAAACTTGGAGAATGTAGCGTGGTCGGCGTGGTTTTATTACAAAACTAATTCCAGTCGCGACTAACTTCGCCAACTATTTAGACTAACTTAGCCTCTTTGTGTTGTAAAGTTAAAAGTGTAAATGCTTGTAGTTTCTTTTTAATATGCATGTATGTTAACTTAAATAAAACTGCTGCCTTAGTACTTACAACTTTCAGCATAGTAATAAGTGTAGCCAGCTGGTATCTAAAGTGGGGGGAGGGGGGAGAATGTAAAAAGGTAAATTATGTCTTAGGTGCTAAATAACTAAATAGGTGCTAAAAAAGTATATTTTTTTTTTTAAATAACATTTATTGGTAGGTACTTGCAGACGACAGCCCAGAAAATCGAGTCCATAGTCTATTATTGTATGACATAATGAGGGCTGGTTAAATTTCGACTACATAATGTCCTCAAGTCCCCAAATCTAGGGGAGAGTCTATAAAATTCCCACAGCAACACATATAATATTTTGGATCTCATAATTTCTCCAAGTAACAACATTTTTGTCCACTTATTTTGCTTTATCACTTGTCTTTGACTTAATTCCAGCCTTCGTGCCCAGTAACTCAAGGCCAGACTAATTTTAACTTCTAACGACACCCGTGGGTGAGATTCGCGCTCCGGGTAGGCACATACGTCATTTTAATTCTACGAAACTACCTAGCTTTCCTTTTTTATGTAATGGGGATGACAAATAAGCTAGTAGTGGTACCATTCCCTGCCCTCCCATAGCCATCGTGACAAACCTCGCGTAAGGCTTTTAGGGGGGAACGTTAGTTGGTTAGTAGACTAAGGGCCTGTTTCACAATCGTTGAGTAAAGTTCGAAGTAAGCTACTTTGAACTTATTTGCACGGTAAACCAGTAAATTGCGTTTCAAAATTTCACTTTAATTCACGGATGATTGTGAAACGTATAGAGAGTTAACGCAAGGATTTACTCTCTGAGTAGCTTACTTTATAAATAACTACTGACATCTTTACTTATCGATTGTGAAACAGACCCTAACTTAATTGGAAATTGCACAGTTGTATTTGATGTTTTATTTTTTAAATTTTATAACATAACAGTTGTTTTTAAATTCGATCAAAGACAATTCTTGTTAATTGTTCAAATGATTTATCTTATACAAATTGTTACCGCTTAGTTTGCACGAGTTCTGGAAGCCATAACAATGGATATTTGTCGAGGTTTTCATAATGAAAACTCTCTATAAATCGAGAAGCTCTATAGAGGTCAACTGTTTGAAGATTTTATCTTTACCAGAACATTCTTATCGTTTTAACAACTTCTCAATTCCATCCGACTCTAATTGTATTTTAATGGCAATTATCTTTGTTTGTATAATAAAATATCATCAATATTTTCGTCGACCCTTAGATTATTTTTCTAGTATACAAAGTAATCATGGAATTATGCCTGAGGAATCTTACAGACATACCTACAGAATTTTTATAAAGGTTTTAAAGGTTTGTGAAATCCGAACAGCAATCCAATGAGCACGTGGCCAACGAAGACTATGCTCTGTACAACACAATTAAAGTTCCCCCTAAAATTACATAAAAAAATTAAATAGCTGAGTAATGGACACGGCTGTGTGTTAAACATGAATAAGTTATGTTACAGGTAAATTTTTTGAAATGAAATATTTATGTATTATTTACGCCGTAAAATAACCTCAAAATGATGGCGCTTCCCTCTCCACTGTGCGCGATTTTTCAATTCCCACTTATTGTAGGTAATTCATTGATCCCTTAGCTATGCAGGTATAAATTTTGGATACAGACTATAGATTCGAAACTACCACAACAAACTGTATACCCGATTTTGTTATCATATTTAACAGATTTAAACATGTATTCACGTCGAAAACTCCCGTTGATTTATGGTTATCAACCGTTACGTTCTAAATACTTTTAAAAACTACCGAAGATTTATTAAAGGTTCTTTCAAAACAACCCTAAATAACGAGTTCTCCAGGACGGCAAAGTTTGTATCTAAATCGCAAGCAGTAGAAACTTCAAAGTTTGTACAGTTAAAGACGTGAAACGTAACAGTTGCGGGCACATAGTAGTTCTAAACCAGTTAACATTAACTTGACATACTTGACTTGACTTTATACATTATACAATGTGATTTACCTATATTAGGTACCAATTATGGTCAGTAGTGATTGATACTAACTTTTAATTACAAATGTAACTTGCTTCATTTGACTTAAGTTAAAGTGAGTGCATTTCATAAGCTACTATTGGTCGTATATCAACCATGGAACGGGTTACATAGTATTATTTATCTTTTCTTTTATTACCCGGTATTGGGAGGGTAATGTTTCGAGCGTATGTATGTATGTATGTACGGCTTCGCCCGCGGTAGAGTATTCCTTGTTTGAAGAAAAAAATTGAGAGATGTTTCTTATTTAATAGAGTAAAATATAGCAAGGAAACGCTTTGAATACAAGCAAGCACACAATGATGAATAACTTTGCGATAACAGAGAACAGCGCAGCGTTGCATATTTGCATAGATGTTGAAACTTAGAACCTTCAGGGAAAGTTGTTACGCTCGCCATTTGCATATTCATGTGGGACTTTGAAACTATTTGACATTAAGTGTCTTTGTACATTAGTCGAATAACATTGTCCAAAATGTGTTCTATCAAATTTCTTGAGATACTTAAATATGCTGTAATTTTTTCTTTTGAGATTTCTGATTTGATTTGATGATAAAAATTGTAATAGCTATATCAAACTTGACTGCTTTGTTATTTTTATTTAGCAGAAAAATCTTCAGCCTTTTTCACTTCCACAATGGAGACGAATTCAATGTCATTTCATAATGATGAAATTGAAATCGATCAACCAGTTTCGTTTGTAGAGCGAGCCAAAGAAATCGACATACATTTATACATGCACGAACAATAAACGGTCGAAAAGCCACTAAATTGGGTCCTTTTTTCTTTAGAGTTTGATCGAGATAGCAAATAATTATCGTGTAGACGACAAAGACGCATGGAATTTGTCACGGAACACTTATTTCAGTCGTCGTTCAGTACTAAGGACATAACCGGTCTATAGTTTTAATCATTCAGATTCTTAATTACTATGCACTTAGCTTTTCCGAACAATTAGTAGAATTCAATTCAACTGGATTAGTTCTGTCTCGTTGCGAGCTTGCGTGACGTAATTGGCTGTTGTTTTATTTAGACGATTGTTCTGTTGCTCCAATCAGATGAACTTGTCTTTGTAGCAAAGACGTCTTACTCAGACAATCACTAAGTTACATTACAGTGGATTGTTGTAAATAATTAATTGGAGATTCTTTTCATTCAAATTGGCTTGGAATAACACAACAAAAATTGGTTGTATTTGGGCGGTCAAAATTACTAATACCATTCCCATACCTTCAGAAATACAGTAGTAAACAGCGACAGATGACAGATTTTAGATAAGTAGGAGCAGAACGAAGAGAAAAGTACAGCTATCTCTGTGGTTCAATTTCAACAATACCTCACAAAGTCAAACAATAGACTTCTTCGATATCTCCAGCTAGAAGATATCTATGTTAACGTCAAGTATTTTTTAACGTCTGACGTGTGTGTGTATGACAAGTCTCTAGATCAAACGTAGGTAGTGTGTGATCACTGATCACTCCAATGTTTTGTTTGTACACAATGTCGTATTGGTAATTCTGTTTTTAAGATCAAAAATCAAAATCAAAAATCATTTATTCATATAGGTATCAATGATACTCTTATGCACGTAAATTTTTTTTAATCTACCCCCGTTTCGTAAAGATGCTTTAATATGGAGGAGAAGAAAGGGGAAATAAACTCCTCCGCACATCGTTTTTAAAAAAGGAGATCATATTTAATAGGTGAAAAATTCCCTAAATTGTTCGCATCTAAATTGTTCTAGGCTCGGCTCTCTTTAGCGAATTCAGAATTGATGTCGCGAATTAGTGCTGAATTGGTAAGTATTGGTGTTTAATAGCCCTGGAACATTATCCGACAGTAAAGTGGGACAAATCGCCCTGAGTAACCATTTGGGTGCAATAAATAACACTAATAGCCGCCCGAATCCATAAAGTAGAACTACGAAGACAGGATCGCGTGACCTCAAGTGGGCCATGCTAAAGTGAATTGTTCAAAGTTTTCGTTCAAGTTGAACGTTCTATGACCGTTCAATAATTACGTGAAGCGTTTTTGGCGATTCCCAAATCTACCTTTCTTCCTTGTCCCCTAACTATCAAATTAATGCGGTAACCTAAGGCATAATTTACCATTATGCCCCAGTGTGAATTTGTAAATAGGTTAGTGACCAATCCAAGTATTGGAAGTAGGTACCTATACGATTGGGAGGCCTCCAAGGTGGCTTAACGAATGTTACCTAACGATGATAACTGGGATCAATGGACTAACGCCTCCTGCAAAGCACAGATGCGCTCAAAAATTTGTCTAACAGCAATCATCCATCTACTTCCCGACCGCACCCAAGTTGTTGAACTTAGACGATCTTTCAGGATCATCGTAAGCCAACGGACTAGGAGCCTAACTATAGAACATGAAAATAGCACCTTAAATGTATATTTGTAGTGCGTGTTAAGTTTTGTGTACCGTAGGAACTCGTGCGCGATGCGCCAAGGGTAATTTCCTTCGACCCTTAGTAAATATTACCCACAGGACTAACCAGAAAGTTCAATATTTATAGCATTTTACGTGGCAAGCGGCAACTGGGAATTCCAAATGGTTTTAATTTAATTATCACCGGACAACTGAAGCCTTAAGCGTAGCTAATTTCTTTTTTGGCTCTGATAATAAAGGAACGTACAATAATGTTGGTTCTAGTTATGATTAACCTCTATGTACGTAGAAAAACCTTATTGTTTACATAAAGTACAATTATTAAAATACTCGTATTATTAGACTTTAATTATAATTTTAAGTTACTTTCACAATTTAAATTTAAAAAGTAATAATTTCCGAATAGACAATTGCACCCTCTATTTCAAGGCCTTTAAGTTTTTCAAAAAGTAACCTACGCCTATGCCTTAAGTATAATCCACTTATAAAGTAAAATAAATTCGTCATAATCGGTCAGCCAAAACATCCGTCATTAACATTACTGATATAAATTTTCTGTCAAACGATAAATCTAAATGTATTAAATACATTGAACTGAATGCCTATCAAATATACGAGTATCTAGGGGAATATTTACAGTCATCTATCATATTGCAGACAAACGGACAGCTTTGTCAATACTCTTCCGTCTGTATGTAACGAGCGCTAACTTTTTGTGTACGATTCCGTTTTGTGTACCGCTGTAGGCAAATATATTTTTCATTTCATAGTACGGCAAAAGCCTTTTATGAATTTCCGCTCATGTGGAATACTTTTATGATATTTCTGTTTCATATGACCTAGTGTAGTAAATAAAGTCTTTAAATAGACGCGGATTTATACATACTAGAGATTATTTCTGTTTCTTTTACTAACGAATGAACAAATACTATTAACAATTGACTAACGTGACCTACTATCCGACTATCAGTTCCCCTTTCTCGAGGTTTGCCACGATGATGGGCGGCAGAACACTGACACTGCAAGCTCGTTTGCCAATCTCTTAACAGAACAAAAAACCGGCCATGTGCAAATTGGACTCGCGCACTAAGGGTTCCGTCCCAGTATCTATAAAAACGAGCATAAAATTACGTTTATTTTATGGGAGCCCCGTTAAATATTTACTTCATTCTGTGACAGACGGACGGACAGCGAAGTCCTACGGCCCTAAAAACTATCGATAAGAAAAAGTAGATTTTTAAATTACATTTTATGTTATTCATGTTGACGTTCGTTAAGTGAGCTATTAGTTCGTACGAAATAAATGTTTTGAATTTGAAGTAATGTATAATGTCATTCTATTCATCAAATGCACGATAACGCTGGTTTGGCCGACACCTTTCAACGGGTCTCAACGATCCCTCGGGATCTTGGGTCAGGCAAATGTCAACGGTAAATGATCCTGTGAATAATAAATTGATCCCCATGTGACATTACAAGTTTTTGCGTAAAATGTTGCGTAAATTGGAATCTTTTGCAGAAATAGAAATTAGTTTTTATAGTATTTTGTTAGTTCGAAGTCAAATTGTTTGTTTCGTGTTAGTAAAGGCAACTTAAGTTATAAATAAATTATATACATGAATTTAAATGCATTAAATAAATTAAAATTCGGTTGGTTGTTCATTCGTTTGTTATCAATTTTATCAAGGAATCTCTTATCACCGAAATAAACTAGCAATCATCAATCAATAAATATAAGATAAAACTTCTCCAAAAAAGGAGGGGGTTCAATATATACCTTCCCACAGTGGTCCCAAATTCAATGACACCTCATAAGTCGCTTACACAGTAGTTACATTGTACTCGTGTCTCTAAAGATACTCGTACGTAGTCTCCGAACAAGTGTCCAATAGGGAGTGCAATTCGTGTTCGTTTTTGCTGCCATCCTGTTTCCTTGAACGAGTCTGCCTTAAAATAAATAGGCCTTAGGGGCGTTACACGGATTTCACTTATTGGTTACGAGTATCTTACAAGTCTTCCATCTTATATGACAGTCTTTTGAACCGTTTGTAATGACTTTCAGATTTGAAATTGTAGAACTTAGGTAACATAATATGTTCTAAAAGTATAAACTAATTATTAGTTAGTATTGTATTAATTACGTTGCACAATTTGTTGTAGTTTAAGACTTTAGTTACATAGTTCAACTGAAGGATTTCAAATTATATTTGATGGTCATAAGCTTTGATCAATAATAACATCGAAAGTATAACTTTACCATTACTTGTAAAACTAATTAACCTGCCCTTTATGAAGCATTTCATGAATTTCTCCTTTTTTCTTTTATTTTAAAATTTAGGCTTAAAAAGGAACTTTATAAATAGGTAAATTTATTGTGTAACTTTTGTATAGTTTGCTCTATCCGAGAGAGTTTGCGTTTATTTCTGAATACTGAAAGTTGGAAGAATTATCAAAGTTGTATTTAGTTAATTAATATTAACCAAGTTCTTTGTTTGAGCTAATGGAAGCGAGCCACCGGCAAAGTTTGGTTTGTCAACAACGATTTGGAAAGTCTATTAAAAGTTACAATGAAAACGATTCTGAAGCTTATGTGTTTAAATTGTTCTCGGGCCGAGAAAGGCTGAAATATTCTCATTCATTTAAATATGATTGGCAATTTAAAATGAATGGCTTAAATTATTTGAGCCATTTGATGAATCACTTTACTTTGACTGATTGAGGGAAATCTTCTAAATATTATTATTGTGGAATTAAACATTCTGTTTAAATAATTTCTACTTAATTCCGCTCTGGTTGGTCAATGAAAATCTCTCAAGGTAAGTAACTCCCAAATACTTGTACCAACCATCAAAATTTATTATTTCGTCAAAAGCGTACATAAGGGGGTAATTTTCTAGGAGGCAGCTGTTACCTCTACTAGTATACGATTACTAGACGAGAAGCCATCGGCTTCACCCGCGGAAAAGTCGTTAAAAAATATTGGATTTAGCCCAAGGGAACCTATAATCGGCATAACATCTATCTTAAGTCCTAATTCTAGATACAAACAATCTGTGTGCTAAGTTTCAGCATAATCCGTTCATCGGTAAGAACGTGAAGGACTTACCTACAAACATCCAAATATCCAAACATCTTTACAAACTTTCACATTTATAATATTAGTAGGATACTATCCTTATTCTTGGTACTGAGAAATAACTTAAAGTTACTTAGTTATTTATGGAAGATAGTCAAAGTTTGTATTTACAGGTACAGATGGTGGAACTTGAGCTTCGCGAAGTTAGAGATCTATCCGCTTGCAATTTAAAACTTACGCCAAGGAACCGATTACTGAGAAATGTACTTTAGAAGATAGTGGAACTTGATTAAACTATGAATTACGTCGATATAATTATTTTGAAACAAGTTGCACATAGAGTAGAATTTAGCCACATAATATGAAATGACATGTACTCGTACTCGTATGTTATTTCTCGTTTCACATTGTTCTGATGTTTTATACCTACATTGACTAAAATTTTGCTGAAACAAAACTATTTCAAACTGTCCTTATGTATGTACTTACGGCTGAATTACCAGGCCAACAAATCTCATTATATAATTTTGTAAACAAAATATTACGCAGTACGTATACACCCCCAGAATTGAAACATCCGCACCCACGTGAATATTTGAAGAGGAAATTTAAAAATTTCCCAATTATTTCAGGTAGGTACCTACATTACATACGATTCAAAAATTCCGGCGAAAAATTCATTGTAACAATCCTAAAATAGGTACTCGAAACAATTAAACATGTATTTTTTTACAGTAAACAGTAAAAACCGGCCAAGTGCGAGTAGACCAAGACAAGTTAGATTTATACATGAAGGGCACCGTGCTATCATCTATAAAAGAAAATCACGTTTGTTGAAAAATAAACATTAATTGTATGGGGACCCCCTTAATATTTAATTTTCTTTTAGAAATACTAACCACAACCGCGTTAGATTATCACAGCTTATCGCTTAGTTTGACGAAAATAATCCTTTATTTAATGCCATACACACGGTGTATGTAGTTTTATTACAATGTGAAAAGATTAACGTCTCTTCGTCTTTGTACGTCTCAGTACGTCCTTGGAGATTATCTTGAGAAGTTGCAAAATAATAGGTGTTTATGAAAGTTGTTGAAAGGGGAATATTGTGGAGACGGGGCTCACGTAAAACCTCTTAAGCCTGCTGTTATACAACCTCATACGAGTAATCGTATTTCGAATTTCACGTAAAATATGAGAAACTATAGGTACCTTCGTATATTTGCTTTTGTTATTACCCGCTCTCGTTTCGCCTCGAAAAACCCTTGCCTGTTTACTGGAAACATTGCTACTTACTTGTTTCAGGCTTTATATAAATGTTTACCACATGTTTGTTTCATAAATTTGATTTTTTTATAACACTAGTAGCATTGTTCTGCTGTATAAAAATCCTTTTTATTCTGTAAGGCAAAAAATATTCTGATAAATAAATAAGAATTTCCAACATACCCATTTCCAAAATGGTCCAATGTACAGATTTAACCCCATTACAGTTTTATAATTAATTTCACCAGCTTCCAATCAAAATGGCTCTAATACACGCCCTAAAATAATAAACGTAGAATCTCTTAGCTCATTAAAATTCGTAATTAAATCTAATCCCCCTTTTCTAATCTACAACGTTACTGGTTATAACTTTCCCGAGAATCCCAATATAAAACTGAATCATTCCACGTCAATGTCTGATGGGAATTCCCGCGGCGGCGTTCGTGTTACGATGAGAAACTGGGCCGCCTACCTGAGATTTATTTCTGGATGACAAAACAGGTATCTCACTGAAATACTACCAAGATTATCTTTTCATACCTACTCGTAGATACTAAGAGTGTATTACAGACAATGAAGTTTATTTATTTATTTAAAAACTAGACGACGGTCGATAAAAAACCTAATTCAACAATTTTTTAAAATCAACCCTAAAGGGGGTAAATATCACCGCAAAATTATAATTTCCGCAAGCAAAGCTGCGGGAAACAGCTCGTAGTATTATATACTCGTATCTATACAAATACGACGCGAAATGTATAAATGCAAAAGTGAATTTTAACTTTTCAACTTCTCGACCAATTTAGCTGAAATTGGGCTAACGGGTAGTTCTACTAAGGATATAGAATATATAAGTATATTACGTAATACACAAAATATTACCATTTTTTATCTAAACACAATTGTAATTTTTCCGAGTTGCAAGTGATATTTTCTCTAATTATTTAAGTAATAAAAAATAAACTATGTTACGTACGTAATTAGGTGTTCGATATTCGATTAGGTACAATATACAATACCTATAGAAATATCAAATTGCATTAATTACCTAATACTTGTATGAGACATACTTCACACCATTCTATGCACGGCACGTCTCTTATTTTGATATTTCCATTATTAACTTCTTTTGAATGTCGACAACCCTATCAACAAAGACCCATCGCAGAAAATGAAATGATTAAATTCTTTATTCTCAACTCAAGAGGTTCAAAGGTTGCAATCAAGGGACTTGTGGTTGGTTAGAAATTTTCTTAGCTTTTTACTAAAGAGAAAACGACTTTTGAGTTCATCTTACAAGAGAACCGACCCGGAATTATTTTAGGGGTAATGTCTATTCACAGTTGCGATACGACTCGGCTGAATATCGTTCGACTTAGCGCAAGGATAAATATCAATAGATAGATTTAAAACAGTGATACCCTAGTGGTTTCAACGTTGGCCTCTCGAACGGGAGTTCCTGGGTTCAGACCTCCCAGCGCGCACCTCTCATTTAAAGTTATGTGGGTATTAGATAGCATACTAATTATCACTTGCGGTGAAGGAAAACATTGCATCGTGAGGAAACCTGCACGCCTAAGAATTCTTCTTAAAGTTCTCAAAAGTGTATGAAGTCTGCCAATCCGCACTTGGCCGGCGTGATGGACTATGACCTGAACCAAAGGACAAGATGCATAGAAATAAATACGCCTCGAGTGCCGCTCAAAATAGAGAAAATTTGTTGATCAAGATACTTATACTGTACCAAGGAGGTTATTTACCCTTCTTCTTTTCTTTGATTTCAAAACATCTGTTCAAAAAGATATTATATATATGAAGCAATGATTTTAAATTTGAATTTGAAAGACCCCTTCACTAATTCGAACAACGCGGTGGAGTAGGCTCTAAACCCCTTAGTTATGAGGCCAGACTTTTGCTCATTAATGAGCCATTAATGGTACATAACCAGGACATTTGACGCGTTGATATGGCAAATATAACATGAGCCGTCCTGTGGCCACTAACAGTATAGGGAAGTATGTGATTAACCTTTCAACACTTTAAAATATCAACCGTTTGGATTCTAAATATAGATTCAAATGATCATCAGGTGTAGAGTGAGGGCACGTGGCCAACCGAAATATCGGAGGCCTTGAATAATAACAAGGTCACGGGACACTGAATTACCCGCCTGTACATGAAGAAGGATAATTTTTTTGAGAGAATGTATGTTAGGAAGTACGCATGGGTATTTGTATGTATTTAAGCATACGTATTTGTATGCATGCATGTATGTATGCATGCATTTATGTATGTCTCAAACCCACAACATTCTCAACTTTCTACAATATTCTTAAATACTTAGGTTAACCCTACACATAATGATTTAAATGACAAAGTTACTCCCTGCTATAAAAGTTTTAAAAAGCAGGAAGGGCACGTATTTATTTAGTAGTAATAAAGAAACTAGTTTGTTAGTCTAGACTAAACTATCAATACTAATATGGTGCTATTGATACCATTATGATGCAAATGGTTGGCACTTACTAATATGGTGTGTGGAGTCACGCCCACAAAGCTATGTAGCTGTTTCTGATATAATCCTATTAGTTAGGGACTAAGGGATTCGTAGAACATGTTTTTTCACTTATTAACTTATTTTGTCTCTGTGTCTACTTCATTTGAGAATCGTTGTCGTTGAATTTGAGTGTCTCATCGAAATAAAGCTAGTCTCAAAAAAATTATATGATAGTAAAAAGTGAAAAATGTACTACTACTGACTATATTTATTTTTGCAGCGTGTGTTCTATTAATTAATAAATAAAATAAAAATATCAACAAACTTAACTTAATTCTCTTTCATTAAATGAGTCTTTAGTTCCTAAGACGAGATAACTAACTTAATTTTGAGTTTGAATGAGAGCCTTTTTAACACTCCTCTAAAAACTAAAACTAGAGCGGCGCGGTGGAAATAACCTAATTATCCCAAAGTGAACACCGAGTTTATAAGTATGTATTTTGTAGTGGATTAAAAATAGCTAGAGTCCAACTTACTTGACAAACAGTATGATGCCAGTCTTCTCGATTTGTCTGTATATGCCCTTCCAAGAAGCTAGCATGCAGTATTGCTGCTTCGTGGTCAATGGAGACCGAGGATCTGCTGGCGGTGGTGGACGGTGGAACGGATCGCTACCACTCCCAAACTCTGACGTAGCCAGCTGTGACAGTTTGCAACCCATTGCAGACCACTAAAACGTGTTTTTGGCAAAATCTCAAAACACCATTCTGAATCGTTGTTCAGATTTTGGTTTCGTTACGTGTATATTACTGTATCGTTTTTATTTATTTTCTTGTCACGATGTTCACTTCACTTTTCAGTCTTTGTTTTTGACACTTTTCACTTGAAAAGTTATCCACAGTAAATGTTATCTTTAATTGAATTTCCAAAATTAAAGTTGAATTTAAAAAAAATTGTTATTATAAAAACAAAATTCCTTGTTTGTTATTAACACAAAAGCATACTCATTCATCTGATTAACGACCGTAATCCCCACTTATAAAGTTATGTTTTAAACACAAGGCATTGTATACGCGCTCACCGTTTGAATTTTACTTTATTTATGAACGTTAACGTATAGACAAGGAGTAGATTAAATCTGAGATCTGCTATAAAAATAGCCACGAGGCCGAATCTAAATAATTGAAAACCAATAAATTTCACTATTCACTTTGGGGATTTAAATCGAGTAGTTTCAGATAATAAATTCCACGTCAGACGTACATAAATAAACCACTAAAACTTTTTATTATAAAAACACACGCGATAAATAAATAACGATTGGCAATTTTTCCGTTATTTTCTTCTGTTAAATACTTTTTTCCGTTATCGTACAAAGCTTAGGCTAGTGAAGCGACCAGTGAGTATATTATTACTGAGACGGAAAACGCATACCTAGTGATGTGAAGTTGACAGGTGAATTATGAACGGTGTCGTTAAAATGTCGTTGGAACCTGTCGCTGGAGTTAATTAGTGGGACACTGATACGAAATAAATGGTTTTAACCATTTGTGTAAAGTCAATTCAAACGATACGGATATATATTTCTCAAAAAATTCCATGAGGAATTTGATAAAATGATAATTGCAGAACACGGTCTATACGATTATATCTTTGCAAGATTCGTAATTTGATATCTAGTTTGTTGTTTTACGACCAAGAGGCCTAATCCTTATTTATGCCGAAATTCTAAGTAGGTCAACACATAAAATAATAAACAGTGGCAGTTCCTCAGATTTTATTATTCATTTAATATTGAGTCCACTCTTTACAACCTTGAGAAGGAATAATATTACTCCACTGTCAATATAGTACAGTAGATTGTATTATTGTATTTATTACATAATAAAATTTTATTAACTAAATATCTCGTACACCTTTTGTCCCTCTTTTATGAACTGTTGCTGTCTCTCTTTTGTCTTCCACCTGAAAGTAGATTAGAATAGATTTCATCTATTGACAAGTCTACCTTTTGTATATAATATCTCAATATATGTGTATATATTTGAATACATATAATATATGTGCGTGACTTGAAATCTTTCCTCTTTTTAGTGTACAAATAAAGATCACAGATAATAAATTATATTTAGATTTATTGGATTGATATAAAGTAATTACATAAGCTATTATAGTGTCTGAGTATATATTTATAATGTCTCGTTCCAAAATAGAGCAAACATTAAATAAATAGTTTCGAGATACTTAATGGTTATCGTCAAGATGTTAAAATAAACTAACGCCTGCAGCGAGCGAACTGTCTGGAAAGTACCCAGATAACTTGTTGAATGATATTTCAAAGATTGTTTGAGTACATTTCAGTAATAGATATAGATAGAATTCACTTTTGTAAATTACTACATTACTTATTTAGTTTCATAAAAATGTAATCATGAAGATAGTTTGATCTCATACATATAATTTAGAGTAATCGTATCTGAATTAAAGTATCTAGCTCATAAAGTAGACTGCCTAAATCTCCTTCGGCGCCAGCCATGATGGAAATTGAGATTTGCGAGCTTATTTCATAAATATATAATAATATAACAACATTATTAACCCGGGCAAACGTTATTCTGCAACATATTTTATCTACATATTATTATATTGTATCTTATAGATGATCTCTTAGTTTTTTTTTATATCAGGTACTAAACACTGTAATATTGACGTACCCAAAGGTTAATCTCTTGAAGCGCATCTTCTATTATTGAAAATAGAATTGAGTTTTAAACTAGAAT
>LGAG01000953.1:70317-87710 GCA_001278395.1 Lerema accius | reverse complement strand
ATGAAACGTAATAATGACATCACTAGTAGCCAAGTCTAGCTGCACTGCTCCATACAATTTTTATGACGCGCACCAATTGTATGATAATATTGTTGTCCTTTTTTGAAATTATGGCGTTCTACGTCAATGGAGGTTTTGGCACGGTGCCTAATTGAATAATAGACTCTATTACATTAGACATAAGGAAGTTTTAAGTTATGGCGGTCGGTATGAACTGTTATCGCGGATTTTAATCGCTCCTCAAATGCGGTCTGTATTTTTAATGACGTTATTATGTGAGTAATACGGGAAGAAAGTAATGGTCCCCTTTGCCTAAGCAGGCTTTATTTAACCATTTAGTTTTATACAAATGTGTTTGGGTCACGTAGGAAATAAAAACTATTTGCATTATGACTGTTCGAAGTACGAATAATTTATGTTTGGAAAAGTTTATATGGTTTAAATAATGCGGATCAAATTAAGTGTTTTTCTTCAAGACCTGCTTAAGTAAGACTACATGAGATTCGGATCGACTTCCTTCTTTAAATGCCTCTTAGACGTCTGAAAATGTAGTTTTCATATAAATAGGTATAGGTATATAGAGGTACTTGTATAAACAGACAGGACAGGCACAAGTTTTAGTATACGGTACCGGTAGTACGAGTATATTAGTACTACCTATTTGCTAACACGAGTAATCGACACTAACAGCACTAACTTCCGCGGCTCCTTTACTAACGAATTAACAACAAATATGATTCTTATTAACACCTTTCACTAACAAGACCTACTAACCAACTAACATTCCCTCCTATAGTACCTTACCTACTACTCGAGGTTGGTTACGATGTCCATGGACTACAGGGAACGGTGGCACTGTCAGCCCGTTTCTCACACCATAAAAAGTGGATGTGCTTGTGTATCACACAGGTAATCCACACTCGGTATTCTTTAGTATTACCATACATAAATATTTATTGCATTTTCATGTTAAGTCGAAATGGAATACCTAATATATTATTTACGTGGTTTGAAGCCGTAGTAGTAGTAGAAGTAGATTGATTTACTTAAAAGCTTTATAGGGAAAGCTGTATCTGTATATTAATGTAAGCTAGAGGGTCCTCTGTATGGTCGGAATTCGACCAAAAGCTGTTATGTCAAACACTTATTATAAACTCGTTCGATAGCTGCAAGATCTTAACGTCAACGACAACTATCAACAGGACCTAGATGCTAACGACTGTGTGTTGTTTGTTGTTGTTGTTATAAAATGTGTAATTGTGTGAGTTTGGTTTTAATAATAGCAAAAATGTACTCGTATTTCTAAGCGAATTGCAAACAAAATTCAGCTTTAATTCAAAAGTCTCTTAAAGAACTGAATCCTGTTAAAACTTTCTAGAATCCGTCAGTGTCTGTGTTGATGTAAACGCAAACATTATGAAAGTGACATTAAATCATTTTAGCGCTCTGCTGATGGCTAAAGTGGTACATTATCTAATAGTCGTATAGACAGTGTCTATCGTTGCACTTAAGTCTTTTGTAAATAGGATGGAGCGTTACATGGGCGTGAAAAATTACGCTTCCTATATCTTAACTGTATTTACGTAGTCTTACAGTGATAGCTTAGAGGTATTAACGTTGGTCTCCTGAGGGAGTTTCTGAGTTTAAACCCAGTATGCTCCTCTAATTTTCAAAAAAATATATGACTTATGACACATAAGATGATGGATTTAAGCAACAACGCGGTCAGTAAGACCATAATAAACTGTTGGTGATTAATAGTTTCTTAAATTAAATGTAATTACTTTTTATTTTTTCAAACCCTAAAATGTCGCTAATGTGAAATTATAATTTTTCGGTCTCTATTTTAGAATTATGTAGATAAGAGGTAGGGGTGTTTGGTAGTACTAAATAATTAATAAAATAATTTGGACGACACTTTAAATAATATTTATTTGAACGGAAAAATAACACTGTAACACACCGACCTTACTATAGTACAAATTACAAACATTCATCAATTACATATATATAAATTCGCAGTAAATACATTTTGTTTAGAATAAGTAGTACCGCTTACAGGTTAGTACGACAGTAAAATCTTCTGCAAAGAAGTACACTTCATTAACAAAAAAACTTTTGAATAAGTCATTGAAGTTTAAAATAAACAGTTTTAAGTAAAATTTGACTTCCAACCCTTGTCAGCAAAAGTAGGCAAAACTTACTTAATTTTACTTACTTTTCCTTTTAAATAAGCAAAGCAATAAACCCATTCCCACTGATTTTCCGTAATACATGATTGGGCCCATGCATTATACAGAAATAATATAATATACACAAGTATAGTTCATGCCAATGTGATCTAATGCCTACTAAGCCCAAAATAGTGATTCCATTTTATATATACTACGATGCTACGAATACCTATCGCTAAACCAAAGTTTACAACTTATATTTTGTACGAGAAATTCCACAGAAACTCATATATTTCTAGTCCTAAATAAATGTTCTGCATACAGTACAAATATACAGTCTAATCCAGTGGTTCCCAACCTTTTTAATACGAGTATCGTTAC
Source organism: Lerema accius (assembly GCA_001278395.1). Lineage (NCBI taxonomy): Eukaryota > Metazoa > Arthropoda > Insecta > Lepidoptera > Hesperiidae > Lerema > Lerema accius. The sequence continues at coordinate 85,155 of LGAG01000953.1, read as the reverse complement.
CCCTGTGACCTATGAGAAAAACTGATTTTACCCCGTTTTTAAATGTCATCAAAACGATACGAGTAACATTTTTCTGCGTTTTTTATTTTACAATCCTAATAATTAGGTCCTTTATTACCCCCATAAAATAGCAAATTTACCCCCGTAAGGTAATTACCCCCAGGTTAGGAACCAAGGATCTAAACTCTTTTAAAAGACAGAAATATGCTTCTAAAATACGCAAGTTTTTGGTAACACGTAAAAGCTATACAAACATTTATGTACTCTGATAAGTACAGTGTCCGTTAATAAGGAATACTACAAATAAAACTTATTCAAATACACACCTATAACAACAATAGTTCAATATTTACACTTACTAAAAGTTGTACAAAGGTTTTGAGGACATTTAGATAAAAACATTTAGAATCCATAGATTTTGTCGATATTCTAGGGATAATATTTAAAGTAATTAAATAAGTTAGATAAGTATAAAAAAATATGTTCAACAAGTAATATTCTTATTTACCAACATACATTTATCATCCTTTCCTTTTTAATACACAGTATGGTTAATGAAGATTGAGTTATAAATAAAATGTATGAAAAATAAGAAAAAAATAATAAAAAAATTATTCAATTTTTAAAATTGACATAAATTGTAGGAAGTAATATAATAGTTCGGAAAATTTAATTTAGGGTCAAAGATAACTTGTTTAGGTATTTTTTCTTGCTAAAACCTGGAAAAATAGTTTTTAAATTTACTTTATATCATCATCAGGGTAAGTTACTTTGTGCAGCCCTAACATCAAAGAAAATGGCCTTAAACACGATAATACAAGACGTATACTATACATTCTCAAATTTGACTTTCGAATTGAAGTTTCCTTTTTTAAAAACACTGATTTATTATTTTTTTATTCTTATTAAATTTATCTGAAACTACTGTCACTGTAAAGGTACACATATAAAATAATTTATAGAATATTGTTATAGTACATTATTAATTAATTTAATATATTATTTTAATAATTATATTACTATTCAGAAACAAATAATCATTTGCACAATTCCCACACAATAATAATGATAATTAAGTATTAATCAACATTTAATCATAAAGATAAAATTTTAATAAAGGCGTTGATACACCACAGTTATTATTAGCTGTTCACATTATTAAAAGTAATAAATAAATACCTACAATTATTAATCGTTCCGTATTTGTGAACTATACAATTTTAGGCGATTATTACATTAGATACTAATTTTAAATTTTACATGAAAACAGATGAGTTATGAGTTTTAATTATAAACCCAACGACAATATTATGTCAGTCACCAGACAACAAGACAGTCACCAACAAATATTCTATTACAATGATTAACATTTTTAATAATCCTAAACTAGTAAGGATTTAGATTTAAAATTATTCTTGAATGGCAAATAAATATTGTAAAATAAACTAAAAGTAATTTAAAGACTGCCTTTGAAGAATCTTTCGAAATAACATTAATTCTATTACGACTCACTGGTGAGTTACAAAATATCAGCATGAAAATTGAAATATTTAAATTAGCAAAATGATAGAATATGAGCTTTTTTAATTAGACATTTTCATGACTACATCAGAATGCTATTATTAATTTAATAATACTCGAGCTCCAATTAAAATTAAATATAACTGCGGTGTAGAAGCACCATTATGAATACATATATTATTATTATAATCATTCTTAACTCGCAGCTACATATTATTGTAATAATTAATAAGACTTACGTCTTAAAATAATAATTCTTAGATTAAAAGCGTACATTGAATAGTTTTCTAAACTTCAAATTATACGAAGCACATTATGAGTTTCTTGTGGCGTAAATTAATATTTTTATTATTAAGAAATTAGCCAACGAGTTTAAAAATAACATAGATAAGGTAACAAAATCACTTTAAACTAATATATAAAATATGAAATTCTGAAAAACTCATCATGTACAATTACGTAACAGTTAATCGATAAAAGAATAAAATAAATTGCAATTATTAATTAATCAATTATAAACAGAAAGCTTTAATTAAGTAGACTATTATTATTGAAGTTATTTCGTATAATGAAATAGAACTTAAAAACATGAGAACAGTATCCGACACAGTTTCATTTCCTCGCCATCAGCATAATCTAAAAGCACTCTCATCAAGGCTCTAATAACTCAGGTCAAGAAAGCCACAAGAAACACAATATAACTATGTATAATAGACTGTTTGGTTGTGTGGTTGTCACAGTCCAGTTGCTTTGTAAGTGAAAGCTAATATTTGGTCGCGTCCTGAACAAATTGATTGGCGCTTATTTATCTGTCTGTCATTTGTTTCGTATCGCCTTAATACTTTTCCCCAATTGTTCCATAAAGAGGGTAATGTTTTTAAACCTTATGCCAATACATATATGTGTGTTATGTATGTATATGCATATGTATGGGTACTTCTATAGCGCACTACATCCCAAATGGATTTATGGATTACTATAAGATGTGCCATCAGATTTGTCTCCATTTTAGAAGTTTGAATGGATTTTTAGCGGACATGATTCATAATATTTTACTTTTTAAACTTCTTCTCCATGTAAACTTTAATATGCCAAATCTCAAACTCGTACGTACCTACGTTATTAAAAATGGGGTCCAACATTGAACCCTGCAAGTATTTCTATACATGTACAGAGATTGGGTGATTTCTTAAACAAGATGTAATTATAGGGAAGGTTCGTGCAAATAATTATTTTGGGTTCGTACTTTCTTCAAAGAGCCCTCTTAATTCAATTATTGAACGGCCGACCTTCGGGGCTCATGCTGGGTGTAACTGTAACGTCATACTCAGCAATCATTGACTCCGAAACTGACCCTATTTTGTCAATTTGATCTCATATAGTTACTTGAGAATACGTCATGCAAATACGAGCGAGTTTGAGATTTGACAAAGTTAAAATTTACAAGTAGCAGAAGTGCAGAAACTTACATGCGATATATGAAATGTGTCGATATAAATACAAAATAATTTGTGACTCACACTACCATGCGTTTGATACACCTGTGACGTTCACATTGACATCTATCAGATGTAGGATTAGAATAACGTCAAGTAGATTAGAATAAAGTGTCTGTCTATCATGTTCCTTGTAGGGGTGTTCCAATTTTGTCCTAATTTACAATGGCTCAAATCCCAAAAAATCGTTTTACTAAAGATTTTAAAGCGTTAAAGCGTTTCATTTTAATGCAATGTTAAGAAGGATTAGGTTACTGTTTAACATTAAGTAAGAGATTAGGTTAGCCCACTTAAAAGGATATTGGTTTTGGTTAAATCAAACTGAAGGAACTTGTATTCATATTTACTGTATCATGCGGTAAAAAATTCTAACTTAATATCGATTATTTCCATGACCTGTTCCACCTACAAAGCAACTCTCATAAAACAATCAATATTTCCCCTTATATAAACCTCATCAATGTAATTATAAAGAGTTGATACAACAGATTCTTTACACTTCATAAATATATTCACATTTAATACAACAGATCCATCGCAAGTGCCTTAAAATACTGCGCAGTAAATTGACATCATTTACACTTACCAATTATCATCTTTGGCGTTTCCTGAATCAAAAATTGTAATACCACGAGGTAGGTATAATATACTAGAGCAGATACCACTAAGATATTTTTTGTGCTATGAAATTGAGCAGTCCACTCCATCCAATTTTTCGACTTTTACGAAAATTATTTTTTAAGTTTTTATGTAACTTTATGGAATTTTCTTCTTTCTATAATACTGTATTTCTCATATTTCTTCAAATCACACATGATTCGTTTAATAATGCCTCCTGTTTCATCCCTATCTTTCCTACTGTATCCTATATTATTTCTCCCTTATCTCTGCTTAAAGTATGTTGTGCGCCAATATTTTAAAAATCTTAATTTAATCGATTCAGTACCTGATTTAATGATTCATTAAATGACATTGATACCATCGTCATAGACATTAATAATCAGATTAGTGTAACAAGTAATTATCTTTGTTGTATCTGCTCTATATAATTTCTATGCGAAAGAATATATGCCAACGGAAACGAAATTAATATTTTTGGTTGATATAAAATAATGTTATTAATTCGTTACAGAACACCGGTGAATAACACGTAAATTATTGAGAAATACGATATAACATCCAAGCGTAAATGATCCTATTAATAACAAAATCACATCCGATTTCAAGTTCATACTTTTGAAACAAAATACCCATTCCCAGATATTGTTTTAACGTTCTTGTTCTACCAACCTACGATAAACGATAAGCGAGTGTTAGCTGTCAACAAAAAAGAAAAAAATGTGAGATTTTACAACAACCCATTTGAACTTAATCGTTACATTATAATAACACCTTTTTTAAGGATTGTCTAAAAGAGATGTAACGATAAAGTCGGATGTGGTTGTCTCGTTTCTATGTTGTTTTCTTTATGTGTTTGTGGTGTAGAAAAAAATTGTGTTCGTCTACAATCTATAGATTTTGTAATTTTTAATAAATAACTAATATCGCTTATCGTTAATCGCTGGTGACAAGACTGTCAGTAATAGTTTAATTTATTTTGAAAGCTAAGTTCACGTGGTCGAATTCGACGTGGGACCAGCTTTCTCGAAGCCCTCAATAAGTGTTTCTAGTATGAATTTTATAGTTATTTTGTAGATATTTTCCACGTTGGGCGTGTAGCGGTCACCTAACGTCGACTCTACTGCAGCTAGGAATGGAGTTTCTATTTTCTGAAACAATAAAATAGTAGTTAGTACATTGCCATGACATGAAGATGCTTGCTAATTAAATTGGGAAGTTGCATTCCGTTATGAACTAATCAATTAATCATAGCTTTGCTTAGTTTGGCTTGTCTCTTGATATATCTCGACTACAGCACAACCTACCGGATTTAATTGTAGTCCTATTAGTTAGGCGATTGACACACGGCATCGCGCACCACCGCGGTAGGCGGTGAAGCGGATCTCATGTCGTAATTGGGGTCTAATAAATCCGTTGATGCCTAACACACGTACACCGACCGACCGCGCGGTTGAATTCCGAATTCCGCTTTACCGCCACCGACCTCCGCGGCGCCGCGGCGGTGCGCGGTGCCGTGTGTTAATCGCCTTAGTCCTTTTGAAATACACCAAATTTTTTTTATCAAAATCGGTCCATCCATTTTGAAGGAGTTCAGTGACTAGTACCTATGCTAGGATTTTTTATATTGAAATAATATAAATTAATAACGCTTGCAAATCAAAACTCACCCAAAAATACTCGACTTTGAAGCCAGGTATCCTCCGATGGCTGGCGCCAACTTGGTGGATGTACTCGAAGAAGTTGTCCAAATCGTCCAAGCCCTTGATACCCTCATCCAGAGTATTCATCACGTTGTTGGCGTGTTCAGCCAACTCCATTGAGTTGATCTGCTCCTCCCTAGTCCGGTACTGCCGGAACTTCTCGAACATGTTTAACAAGTCTTGGTTCTCCTCGAACAATCTGGAACAAGTTGGGATAGTTAAAGTTAAGTTATCAGCTTGATCGAGGCAACAGGAGACTCCTGTGTTGGCAGCCTCCTCGCTCAACGAGTTAAGTTTCACTATTCCAGCGAAGGGTCCCGGATGTGATTCCTGGCCAGGGCAAATATTTATGTGACAGATAAATGTTTGTTCCCGAGTCATGGGTGTTAGTGATGTGTTATTTGTGTTGTCCATGTCATCCGCGATACAGGGAATCCTACTGCGGGGGTATGAGTGTATTAGCGTTTATTTTTTTTTTGTGGTTATAGCAAAAAACGATGTAGCTAATAGTGGAAATGAACTTTATCTTGAAATCGTACCATATGGTATACACACGTCATGTATAACCATCTAAATATAAAACTAACCTATTTTAAAGCAAGTCAAATAAAACTGAACAATTCGCTAGGAAACTCTACTACGGAATAAACTTTTAAACCGTACCTTTGTATGTTCAAAACGAAAAGTAAACGAAGTTCATTAAAAATGTACGCTCGACCTTTGAATCTCAAATGTAGTATTTATGTTAAAACCTACGAAAGTTTCCGTTAAAACTGACTAAAAACGTTTATTAAATATTTACAGGTTTTTAATAAACTGATGGGAAATAAGCGAAAGCCAGTCGGTGGTCTAAATTGAAACAAACCTTTCGTAGACATCAGTAACACTTCATCGATGGGTTTATAGTCAATAAAAAACATTCTGACGTTTGTATTTTTATTGATGGCCGCTAAAATGAGAGGTTTTATAATGTTTTTAAACTCAATCCTATTGAAAAGAAGGTTATGAGTGGACGTAACAAAGCCATAACAATTTGTAATTTATTCATTTGTGTCCTCAGTGATCTAAAGCGAAAAGTTTTGACAAAATCTTTCCAAGGCGGCCGTAATTGTTTCTTATTTTTCTTTCATAAAGTCGTTTTAAGTTAATTACATCTAAGATACAGAATTCAGTGTTTTCTTTCGTTGTCTGTATAAATCACGGACTTAGAAAATGTTCCGTTGCCATGGTGAGTTTAATGCTGAATTTTAAGGCAACGCATCGGCGACGGCCCTAATGTGAACGAATCACAGTCAAATCAAATTATTTATTTCGTATGGACCCTTAATAGCTCATATAACGAACGACAAATTTTACAATAAGAATAACAAAATAAAATAAAACTAAAAAACTTTATATCGTTGAAACACATTTTAATAATCTTTCTATATTGTGGTTACATCTACGTCAAATCTAAAACTCTGAGAAGCCAAATTTTTTCTGGAAATGGGTCGAAAATTTAACCTTTTCACGTATTACTAAAATACTTATGATAAGCTAAAATAAACATAGTGTTAAAAATGTTTATCGTAGGATAATCCAAATTGGATCATTTCAAGTCTTAGGACAAATTGGACTTTTGTAATGTTCCTGAAAATACATATCTCAAAGGATCGTGAGATCCTGCCGTAGACTCAAATTATCCGGTCCTTTGCAATCGCCTAGGATTCCCGCAGTGATCCAATTTGTGTGAATATCCTAACACATACTCGTAAATACATTTCACTGTAACACAGGTAGGTATACTATTTTTTTTTTGTACGTGAATGCGTAAATTGTTTTTCTCATGTAGATGTCGAGAAATTNNTGATTGTAGGGTTAGTGGTTCCTCTTACAAAAATCATTGATTTTCCAAAATTTTTTTTTTCTAATTATAAACAATGTCGAATCGCAACTGAAACCCCTTAGAAGAAAATAGAAGTCCAACTTCCCTCTGGGAAAACTTTCACAACACCGTAGCGTAGAACTCAACCTGGATAAATGTTAATGGTTCACAGCCTAACTTAATAATTATCGTCCTAAAATTGACGCCGTTATCATCGTAGCTAAATCAACAGAACTCTGCTACGACGCGTAAACATCCACCAGTTGTATGAGTAGCACTTAAAGCGTTAGCCAATAACGACAGTAATAAATTAAAGCACCAAGCCGTTAAATAATCCCAGTCATAACAAACCTTAAATACGCAAAATACCAATTGCCCAGCTACAAGTTCAACACGACTTTGACCTAATCATGATCCTTTGAGCAATTCTATTTGAGTTTCGTTTAATTCAAAGAGATCTTGAAAAGGATTTGTTTTGGAATTTATTTCGCAATCAGATCTGTATTTGTTTAGGATAAACTCCATCAACACTTGTTAGGATTGTAAACGAAGGGTTGGCCTTCAGTTTATATTTAACTAGCAATCGCTCACGGCTCCGCCCGCGTAATTTTCCCGTTTTCGCAATATTTTTTATTGCCGCTCATCGCCTATTCATTTTAGCGTGATGTTATATAGCCTATAGCCTACCTCTGTAAATGGACTATCTTACACTAAAAGTATTTTTCAAATCGGTTCAGTAGTTCCTGATATTAGCGCGTTCAAACAAACAAATTCTTCAGCATTATATTATTAGTATAGGTAAAATTTGTGGGATTTTTTTTGTGAGGTACAAGTAGCTAGTTCGATTCCTAGCAGAGAGATATTTATGTGACAGTTAAGTTCACTACGAAAAAATTGTCAGTCTCAATTCCTATCATTGTAACGGTACCATACTAAAACAAGAATCAATAACTCAACAATTCTTCGCCTTTGAAAACCTTAATGTTGTCGTCGGTAAAAGATCAAAACCCTCACATTCCGTAAATAATTCCCTCCATAAAAACAATCTCCCATTTCCACCCCAATTTTATTACAGGTCATGTCTATCTATCTGTGCATTTCTGTAGCAACGTAGTCATAAAACATTAATGACAAGACGAGTTGTTTTCCACGCAACGAAGGTATAATGATCGTAATTTTTTATAGCGGCGGAGTAGTGGCAGCCTAACTATTGTTTTATGACTCTTTATGTTACCTCAGAAGTGGAACGTGACTGATGTCGTGAGTTTCGTAGCTCCGTAGCGCCGTAGCCGAGTTTCGTAGCGTTCGTGTCGTAGCGCTAGCTACGTGTTGTAGAGTAAACCTCGGTAGGCTCTATTGATTTTTATATGGAAGTGGTTTCGTTGACAGATTTCGTGTTGCGTGTAATTGAAATAAAAGCAATAAAACGTAAATTTCTACGTATTGATATAGGAGTATAGATAAATACACTTGAAAATTAATAACCCGCTCCTGATAAAGTCGTGTAAAAATTTCATTTTTGACATTTTGTTCACGTTGTGTTAAAAAAGTTACGTTTACTTTTCATGTAATTTAATGACAAATGATTAACGATTATACATAATGTATTGACAATTATAATCTCTACTAATATTCCTTATTTCATAAAGAAACAAAATGTAGAAGAATACTTTTCTTTCTTATATTTGAATCTTGTTTTAGTCCAAAACTCGTGACAGAGTATGACACTATTTTAACTTAAACCTGAGGACTGTAACATGCGTGGAAATGAAAACAGCACCCTTTGACACAACCTCAAATAGAACCCCATTTGCTAATGCAGCCATACATTACGAAACGAAACAAACTACCGACAGAAATGAACGTAAAATAACAGCGCAGTTATTTCAGTAGTTTACCTATTAGATTACCTTTTAACCCTGCGAAAAGATTAATTAAAGAGGATGAATTATTGTAAAACCGCCGTTTATAGTTTCAATAACAAATTGGATTTCTCGGGTTTTGTTATGGATAGAAATTATATTTAATGAAAATCACAAATTACGTTAGTTCCTCAATAACATGATTGTTAAAATTAGTGGTTGCTTGTTGGTTACAATAACATCTAAATATAAAAAAAACACGGCGTACGTGTGTTTGTCACTGAACTCCTTCTGAACGGCTGGACCGATTTAAATAAAAGTTTTGTGAGGTATTTTAGAAGGAACAATTATGGTTTCTAGCCACAGTTGGACCCGGCAGGTGGTGCTGATGTCGAGATACTTCAAGGGACCAGCCAAACTATTAGAGTAATTGTAACGCCGACATAGCAAAAGTTGTCCGCTACGGTGAGCATTTATTAAAGGTACATGTAAATTGAAGGTCTGGAGTATTGATGTGGAAAATATGTAGCAGAACAACGTTACCCGGTCTTCTAGTAGGTATACTATAATAAGTTTCAGAATTAAATTAAATTAAAACAGTAGCCTGAACTGTTTGTGTTGCCGTTATTATTGATATTATAATTATAATGTAGGTCCTACCACTGTAATTTGGTATTTAATGAATTTGGTTACACCACTATTGAATTACACGCTAATCAACATTATACTAATCAGGTATTCAGCAGAATTAAATTTAAATCTTATTAACTAAAGCAATAGGTTCAAAGTAATGAATACCGGTTCGGGAAGGCCTTTCGGGTTGCCAAGTTACAACTCCAGTCTCCAAAACATCCGATTCTGATTCTTATTACGTAGGAATAAGATTCAAGAAGGAGAATATCATAATGGGAGTAAATATTAGATATTCATCGTAATTCCTTTTTAGCATCGCCCGCTTCTTAAGTGCAGCAGTGCCGGTGGTTCTAAGATATCGCTTTCAAAAGATTAAATCTAATTGCGGGAAATGAACGAACATTTTCTATCTTTTTCCTTAATACCTTTTGAGTGAATGGAAGCATTAGTACGATGTTATTGAAGTAGTGGTATTGTAAGTAGAAAATGGTAGGTAAATTAGTATTCAATAGATTAGCAGAATCATTCTTCTTTTTAAGTGGTAATATAATGTTTTACCTTGACTTTTATGACGTACAAGAAGAAATATTATAGTTCTTTTGGTATAAGAATAGCTTTCAATTTTTCAAGTTTTTGTCGACTTAACAAATATTTTAGTCATTGAAAGGAGTCATGCACACCAAATTTAGTTATACAATTTTAGTCGCAAATATTTAGTCAACCCTGAGCAATTGCTACGGAAAAAAATTGTGGTAAATTTAAAACGACCTCTAAGGTCCGATCTCACCTTTGAGAGGTCAAGGTACTTTGTTCGATAAGACGTCTCAATTTCTGTGAAAAGTACGTACTTCTGCGATCTTAAGCCATTTTATCAAGCTCCTATCGTGTCGGCGTGGATTCACGAATAGGTTATTATTAGATATTCATTTATTCTAGCAAACATCTCCGAATTTCGTACCTAAACCAATGCTTTGGTAGGATTACAACGTATAAAGCGATCTTGACACTATTGAGCTGTATTACTTAACGACTAGAATGTTTAATTAACTATTTAAGACCCTGAATTATGTATAGGCTACATCAATATTCTATTATATATAATTATATTATAACCGACGACCCCATAGCCTAGTTGGCAGTGACCCTGCCTGCGAAGCGAGGGGTCCCGGGTTCGATTGCCGGCCGGGGCAGATATTTATGTGACAGATAAATGTTTGTTCTCGGGTCATGGGTGTTGTGATGTGTTATTTGTGTTGTCCATGCCACTCGCGACACAGGGAATCCTACTGCGGGGGTATAAGTGTGTTAGCGTTTATTTATTTATTTTATTTATTATACATATAAATTGTGCTTCGTCACACGAAATCGTGGATATTTTTTTCTTTAGAGTACGAACAGGGAAACTAATTATCATACAAACGATCGTAAGAAATATCATTAGCTACTTATATGTATATGATGAAAACACATTTTTCCAAAAATGATGACACTTTGATTAATCGATTCTTAGGCTTGAATACGACAAGCAATTGTTATTGAAATCGGTAGTGTCGTTTACTCAAACCCAGTAGAGGTATATACTTAAGAATATAGATATGAAATGTGCTTCTATTGTGAAAATATAATAAGTCCCTATTCAAAAGACATAATAACGGCCCTCAATACAGGTCCACTAAACCTTATCGCGTTTTATTTCTATTTTACGAAGCGAGCCTCAACCGGTGCCATTCATGAGAACGGGGTCAAGGGCCTCTCTCGAACACGACGGAGACATCGAGAAATATCGTGAAGAGAGGGTAGTCATCACCCGCGGGACTTGAACTTGTCTGTACAGGTAGAAGGGACGATGATAGAAATGAAATATTATATGACACTAGAAGTCGCCGGCGCCGCGGCGGCTCCGCCCGTGTAATTTTCCCGTTTCTGGAATATTTTTTTTTGCTGCTCCTCTCCTATTCATCATAGCGTGATGTTATATAGCCTATAAGTTTCCTCGGTAAATGGACTATCTAACACTAAAAGAATTTTTCAAATCGGTCAAGTAGTTCCTGAGATTAGCGCGTTCAAACAAACAAACAAACTCTTCAGCTTTATAATATTAATATAGATACATTGTAAGTTTAGGCGACGCCCACACAGAGTATGAAGACCGCGTTGCGTTTCGTGGATAGCAACTAGCCCTCGGATATTATCAGAGCAAAATATAACATGTTATTGTCCCTTTTAAATTAAGTCTGTCCAACTGGATAGCTGCCAAATTTTAGCTAAACCGATACAGTAGTTTACACAAGAAAAGGTAACAGATAGATAAAGTTATTTACTCATTTATAAATTATAATATTAGTACTGATACATTATTGTATTCTTCAGTTCTTCACCGAATCAAATTTGCCTGTAGATGTATGCCGCGTCCGTTGTCCGCGTTATTTCTAGTAAATGTTGAAATTGCAATCGTAAATAGCACTGCATAAGGCTTATATTCTATTGCTGTTAAAGAGTCAATTCGGGGTCGAATCGTCGTAAAGTGCCGGGAACTAAAGGGACGGTATGCTTAAGTTGCGGAAAACTCATCGGTTAGTAAAATTGTTTCATATAAGGTTTTTATTCTTGAATGTTACATTTCATTATTACAACCTCCTAGGTTTATAAACTGTAATAATATGTCTTCCAAAAGCCTACAAGCAAGGGTTATACTATGTATATTCTATGACAAAGACAAATGGAAATAAACAGTACTGCAACCGATGCCACGCAAGTCATAAGAAAAAGCTTTTGTAATGAAAATGATTGTATTGTTATTTATTTTTTGAAAACAAGAGCGGGGGAGTTTCTTTCCCTTTTCTTCTCCTCCATATTAAAGCATTTACGAAACAAGGGTAGATAAAAAAAATGTGCATAAATGTACTCGTGTATATTTTACATTTATGTCTTATGTATAAATGCTTTTGAATTTGAATATAAATATCTTATTCCTGCACTCAGAGATTAACAGAAAACTTTTGATTAATCTAAACCCTGTGTATATACAAAAGAAAAAATAATTATTCTTAATTAAAGTTAGGATTACTGCGTATTCCCTGGGAGAAGGGGGCGATCTTAATAAAGTCCATAAAATTGAGACTAAACGTCGTAAAACCTTAATTGAGTTTGAAAGAAAAGTTTAACCCGAGCTGACGTCATGAGAACGTGTCGAAACAAACAATAGTCAATCTTATCACCATTGTTTAGAGTTCAATAGGCGTTGTCTTCGTTATTTCATGGTTGTCATCTCATGCACTTCATTTATTTTTACGGCATTGAATTTTCTTTGCTCTTATCAGTGAAAAGTGAAAATTAATTGAATAACTGGTCATAAAAGCTGTTAGTAAAGTGGTTTTAAAGACTTTTTGTGGAGGGGGATCTAGAGGAGCATCCAAATCGTAGTTATTTAAATTCTACAACGTATTTCAAATGCATTTGTTATCATAAATGTCTGATGCGCAACCAGCCCTATCTTCTTTTCAAAACCACATCTGAATCGCTTAAAAAAATTATGTTTTCTTGTAAAAGTGCTTGATGCGTTACAGAATTTCAATATGGAACTTAGTAATTAAGTTCTGTATTAAAATTATTAGTAGGAACTAAATTAATTGAATGTCCAATCCCAGGAGATTATAGATATAATGATATGCATCCTTTATCCTTCCTCTAGATACTCGTACAACCAATTATATTAAAAGTACTAGGAGTATTAAACAACAGCAATTGGGTACTACATAAGTATGGCTGTACAATTGTATGTATAGTACGTAACGTCCAATCAGACTTACCCATTTAAAAAAATCATCCATTTGGTGATTTTGTCATAAGAAAGGTTCTAACTCGAGTATCGCGGTATCGTTTTCTTAAGATTACGACAAAGTCCCTCTTCTCAATCATTTACTGTTTTCAGAATATTCCGAAGTAACTATGTTACTAGTTTCCATGTCAGGTCCTTTACAGGTTTATTCGATAAGGCGAACATAATAAAATAGTCTATCCAGTTCATCGTGACAGCGAGACAGGTAACATTTTAATAGAATTTCCTTCAATGGTCCCTCGGAGAATATTCTAGAAATCATTTTTATCGCGACTTTCCTTTCTAACTTAGAGTAATTCAATTTTAAGTTATTTATGCCGTAAAATCTTTTACAGCGAATTTAATTATAGAAATGGATGGTCGTTCGTCTCAATCTCCGTAAAACTGGGAAGCGTTGTTGAAAGATATCATGTCTATTTAGATTTTGTTCTGTGTTGTTTTGTCGTTTCGATTTTTTAACCCCTAAGTCCGACAACAGGTCTTATCCTTGTTTGGTGACCCACTTTTTCTTTGCTTCGTTAATACCAGTAATTATTATTCAATTTGAAATATACCCTATGTTTTTACAAAAAATAGTCTAGTAGTTTTTAAATCTATCCCTTGCTATATGCCGTTCAATAGGTCCTGGCTTTGATTTAACGAGAAACAATATGAAAAAAGTTCAAGAACACCTATAAATGAATAAAATAATGAAATTAGTTTACCTAATAAAGTTATATTTACCACAATGAGTTCAGATAGACACTAAATTAAATCAAAGTATCTCACTCCAATTCTATTGCAATTCCGCATTTTCCAACATCGTTGCAGCTCAACTAATTCATTTGCCTTTTGAATTTATTCTTATTTTACTGCAACCTTTACCACTTTTCCCAGTATATAAAGAGCCGCAAAGCCTTTGGGATTTCTCTACTATTCAGGTTTCCTGACGGCACCAAAGTGCAAAGGCGCTACAAAATAATGCAACCCTTTCACAGTAAACGCTAACACTAGAGTTACTTCAGCGGCTGTGTGTACACATGGCACACACGGGTTTTAATAAGCCCTATCGTAAACTTTACATAACTTTACATCAGCACAGAAATTGTTTTAATTACGCGATTAAAATAAGCTTTATATTGCGTTCCGAACGAATGTTAGATTTATTGGTAAAGATTGCAGGAGCGTGTGTATGTTTAGAGGTGTTTGAACGTAATTTAAGTATTGTAATGGAACGCGCACGAAATAGCAACAAGGGATAAAAAGAATGATCTATGCAACTCACCAAGTTGCTTCTAGTTTGAACAATACTAAACGATACCTC